>JASCZI010061294.1:0-13976 GCA_036250425.1 Stylosanthes scabra
TTCTCCGTGGGAACGATATCCACTCATAGAGTGATACTACTTGATCCGGTCCACTTGCCGGAATAGCTCTTTTATATAAGAAGGAAAAGGTTTTCGGGCTATCAGCGTCCTAGCAGTATTTCCTTTCTAATCTGGTTAACAGAAACTCCACTTTGCGGAATTCTCATCCGACAACTCTGTATAATTTATTTTACATAAAACCGGGTTCTTACATTCTACCTTTCCTAAAGAGAATTTTGCCCACAAAATTCAAGTAAGAGATGAAATATTTCGTGTGAGCATACTGGAAAAATGATATCAAAGCAATATATGTAAAGCAGTCAGAAAGACATAGTTCATAACAAATCAAACAGACACAATCATAGGTAATCATACTAATTCACGCCTAAAACATTTCCACAAAGCATGAAAGGAAATCTAGTCGCGACTATCGGACATGGTTCAAGGACAGTAAGGAATACATAGCGCATGAGTTATATAGTACGGGTAGGAGTAGCCTCTTTTAGCAAAATACATATCCTAGGTGAGGTGATCGGAGATGGTTACATTATTATTCTCAGCCTTCATGGCAAAATTCTTCCCTGATGCTGCTAATTAGGGTCTTGATGGTTTGTATTCATTCCTCTTGTTTTGACAATCTCTAGCAAGATGCCCACTTCCTCCACAATTATAACAAACGTCTGTACCGAAAAGGCATGGCCTATCCCCGTGGTATCTTCCACATTTAGCACACTCCAGACCGTTTCGGACTCAACTTTCAATTTAATTCTATGAGGTATTTCAGTTATCTTCTATGCATGAATTAGTTTTCTGTTCTTCATCTTAATGGTTTAGAATTATTGAGAGGTGTTCTTTCCCTGTTTTGGGATAAGTTAATTAAGTTGATAAATTTAATAACCTAAGCTAGCTGGAAACTTATTCACTTGATGAATTAAAACTAACTAGAGATAGTAAAGATAATTTATCATGCAACTAATAATTCTGTGGGTTAAAAATTGGATTAGAACTAGTTTAGATAGAATGACATTTAATCTAATCTAGGATCACTTTTTAAGACTCATAAGAATTGGAATCGGATAATATGCTTCATCTCTTTATTCTGTTAATCATCTAAGAGATTAGTTTTTAATTAAATAAAGAGAAACTAAATTACTAAGAGATTAGGGTTTAGTTATAATAGATTTGTTGTGCTTGATTTCTGATTGCCTAGAATTATAATTGAATATGTGTCTTGATTCTCATGGGTGAATATCTCTGAATATCTTAACTCTCATTCCACCATCTCAATTCTCAAGTACTCTCTGCTCCTTACTCTTTGTTTGCTATTGCTATTCGATATTTCAATTTTAATTGCTTAAATCATCAAGTATTCATTAAATCTGATTAGTATAATTAATTGGGTAGAGATTGATTAGTCCTTTAATCCTCATGGGAAATGATACCCACTCACCATGGTATTACTTGCATGCAATTCGGTGCACTTGCCGAAATTATATCGTATCAAAGACCTTCGCAATGCACGCGACGAAGACGAAGACGCGGCACAATGGTGGCAGAAGGAAGGATATTTCCATCAACACAATTGAATTTTGGTATTTTTAATGTGAAATTAAAACTTATGTGACAATTTTGAGACAAAAAATAACGTTAGTAAATTTGATTTTTAGACCAAACCATTATGGCAACAATAGTACTTTTCCCTTTATATTTTCAATTCTTGCTTAGTTTATTTTTTGCCTTTTAGATATTCCTTGTCTCGTTTGTTTATGAATTTTTATATTTAAATTCCTCACATGATTTACATTCTTGTTATTGTAGTTACTAGTTGAAATATCTCAAAATCACCATACTTTCCTAACTAGTTTTAATTCTTTTGTATCGATCACAAATCCAAGAGAGACCGATCTGAGACAAAATACTCTCGATTTTTACTATTTTGCATTGTGATGATCTTTTCTAAATTTGTCAATGCCTTGACTATCGGTTGAGCTATATTTATAATGTGAACATGACTTGATTTTAAAAAAGGAATTTCTCAACCGGTCTTAGGGAATGCATCAATAGGTGAAGAGAGAATTAAAATAATAATAACCTAATTTTCTATAGTCATGAGTAGTTTCATGCAAATAAATACAAATATACTAATTGATATTAATATATTCAATTAAGTATATACTAATCAAATGTCCAAACTCAAAATGGTCTCATTGGCTCCCACTTGAGTTTGAGGGTATGTTAAAATATATTATGAGATTAGGGATAACCACCAAAATTGCCCTCGAATTTTCAATTCGCTGACAAAAATGCCCATGAATTTTGAAAACGATAAATATACCCCTCAATATTATTAAAACGTGACAAATCAATCCAAATGTCCAAAAACCAAGAAAACGTTAACTGTGGAATTTGATAACATTTGGATTGATTTGTCAAGTTTTAATAATATTGAGGGGCACATTTGTCATTTTTAAAATTCATGGGCATTTTTGTCAGTAAATTGAAAACTCGGGGGCAATTTTGGTGGTTAACCCTAATCATAATATATTCTGACATACCCTCAAACTCAAGTGGGAGCCAATGAGACCATTTTGAGTTTGGATATTTGATTCCTACTTGTTCTACATGCACACCTCATCTAGATCAGTACAAGTTTCCTCCTCATTTCAGTAATTTCTTCACCTGTTCATCTCCAACACTTCTAATTGTTCATCTCTTTTTATCTCTTCATCTGATATTAAGTCTCTCCTTAAACAACTTCTTTCACTTTCTGGTAATACTTCTGCTGCTCTATCCATTCCGCCAGGTAAGTTTCTAACATCCCCCTTAAACTCAAGTGGGATCCAATGAAACCATCTTGAGCTTGGACACTAAAGTTCGAAAACGAGTAGATTGTTGGGCCTTCGTGAAGATATCAACAATTTGATCCAAAGCCCCAAAAGTTACGAGGCGAATAGCACCAATTTAGAGATGCTACCGAACAAAATGACAATCAATTTCGATGTGCTTGGTGCGCTCATGAGAAACATCATTATGGGCAATCTAAATAGCACTACGATTCTCATAGAAAAGGTCAGTAGGTGAAGACTAAATAACTCCCAAGTTTTCAAGAAGGCAACGGATGGGGACAACTTCCGCAAAGGTGTCAGCGAGAGCACGATACTCAGCTTCAGTGTTTGAACGAGCAGTAAACGTTTACTTCTTGGCATGCCAAGAGATAAGGGAGTCACCGAGAAACAAACAATAACCACTAGTAGAGCGACGATCGGTAGGATCACCAGCCCAACCAACATCCAAATATGCTTGAAGGATTAAAGAAAAGTGGCCAGAAAAATGAAGTCCATGAAACATAGTACTTTTGATGTAGCAAAAAATATGAAGAACAGCAACACAATGAGTAGTGCGAGGAGAAACTGGCTACCAATATAAACATGATAATTTATATTGTTGGGGTACTTTTGGTCATTGTCACATATATACGTGGACTTACCACACACAACTCTATTTTAGCAATTTGCTAATTTATATCCTTCCAAATAATTTTCAACTCATTTACCAATAATCGTCACATTATCCATGCTTTTCCAATCCAAGAACTTGCAATATATTAACTCTTAACTTAATTTATATCTAATCATTTAGATGAATTATATTGTTGGGGCACTACTATCCATGTATTTTATTTAAACACTTCAAACATGTCTCCATGAAATATCATAACTAGCAAATATATGCATTTTCAATACAAAATAGCAAATTACAATTAAAGATCTTTAGGGTAAATTTTGAAAATAATAATAGAATTAGAAAAAGCTAATTTAGCTTTGAATCTCTTTCTATGCCATGAATTATTCAATAAAATTATTTTGCAAGCGAGAAAATTTCAAGAGGTAAATTTGTTTTATTCTCAAGACATAAATATTTTTTTGCATGACGTATCTTCCACAAAATAACTCCCTATCCTTTTAAAAGGTGGAACGAAAGTATCTATGAATTAAAAATAGGACCATTTTTTGATGGGGAAAGTATCAAATGGACTACTAAGATGCAGGTAGCATGTGTAATTTATGAAAGTCTTTGGGCCGGTTCACAAATACTCCACCTAATATTCTATGTAGCTGTTGTCAGAACTATCATTCACTGTCCTAGTGTCCTTGCACTTTTACGATACCCAACCCACCTTTCCAACCCTTACACCCTAACCCTCACAGTGGGATATTGGGATCAACACTTCCTTCCAAACCCTAAACCCTTACCTCCCATCCAAACCCTAAACCCTCATATATTATAATTAATAATTTTATTATTTATTTTTAATATTTCTAACAATGAAACTACTCACCACTATAATAAGGATCAATTTGAAGATGTCATTATAACTATTTAAATTTTTTAAAGAAGTGTAACATGTTGAAATAACAATATTTTGAAACTAAAACTATTGATATCATATCATAAATATTTGAGTAACATCAACTGCTAATCATGATTCAACATCAGCAGTAGATAATTTTTTTTTTTTGGTGTCTACAGCAGTAGATAATTTTGTTTCAAACAATTCCACTAATAAAACCCAAAAAGCTTTTTTTTTTTTTTGAAACATACAATTCACATATTTTTTTAAAGATTTTTTACTAAAAAAAGTTTTAATATAATAAATAAAAGAAAATATTTTTATATATATTTTTATACCCAAATATAATTGACAAATAAAAATATATTACATAAAATATGTAAACCTAAAATTATTTTTACTTTTAAAAAATATCTTTTAAATAAAATCACTCAAAAAAATTTTTTATTAGAAGCTTGCCCAAAAAAACTCTAAATAACAAAAAAATAATTTTATTCTATTATTTATTCTTTCAAACGAGAGTAAATAAATTATAATTTGAATAATTTTTATGATAGAAATGTAATTATTTTCCGTAAAACAATAACAGTAACATAAAAATTTTAATAATAATATGGGTAATTTTATTTTTATATTATTAACATTCTAACAAATAATTTATTAATACAAATTTATCTTTCAACAGGAAGACATTACCACTACTCCTAACGCATGAATAAATAATTTCAACCACACACAATAAAAAAGGGAAAAAAAAAAAAAACGCAATGAACACCCAATACTGTCTTCTCCTATATAAGGGTCCAATCAATGACACACTGACGAAACCGGTTCATCACTTAATCAAGAGTAGGGGCCGACTCACAATAACATCAGAGTATCGTTAAATGTCTGTACGAATTCATCCACGACCATAAATTTGGAATATTCTTTTAAGAGCATCATAGACCTGGTCCATTGAAGAAAAAGCCTTAAAAATATAGTGAGACAGCGAATAACATGATAGCTACTGTATCAAAAAAAAAATTGTAATTTAGAGTGTAAACTTAAAATACCGAAAACTTGGTGTTGTATATATGAATTGGATATAAAGTACTTTATATATACCTATGAAGTACTTTATATATACCTATAAAGCACGGACATTTCATTGAATTGCCGTGTCCACGTGTCGAACACGTTTTGGACACGACACTCACCGACATTCATTCGACATGCGTGTCTTTTGTGTCCTTAAAAAAACAAAAAAAAAAATACATTTTTCAAACACACTTGACACTTTAAAATATCATCACGTGTCCGTGTGTCCAACTTTATTCTTAACTTATATCTTTAAAATGAGTTTAAAAGTAGTATATATTACTATTTCTTAAAACTAAAAGTTATCTTAAATATTTTATATAATTAAAAAAGATATTAAAATATTTAAAAATAATAATTTAAATTTTAATATAAATAAAATATCAAGATATATTATAATTTTATTAAAAATACATTATATTTTATCTATATATGTCGTATCCGCATGTTGTATGAAAAATTGAAATTGATGTGTTGGTGTGTCACGTGTGGTGTCGTCTTGCGTGTCCGTGCATCCTAGATATATACATACATACTTATGTTAATACCTAATACATACATCTAACTCTAGTAAAATAAAATTTAACTTTACTGTCTAACAAACTACAAATTATTAATTAAATACAAAAAAAAGAATAAATAAATAAATAAATAAAGCAATGTTGGTGGTGTTGTTGTTGGGGAAAGGGAAGAACAGTAGAATCCGAAACTCTTTTTCTTCAACTAGTTTACACTAACCATCGTTTTTTAAGGAAAAAAAATGAAAGAATTTATTCTTCTCTTTTTTCCTCTTTTTTTTAGTCTAACACACACACTTACACTGTTCCCTTTATGGGATTCAAACCCCCCGTGCAGCCAACAAATCCTCCACTATGACAATGCCTCAGCTCCCTCTTTTTCCTTCTTCTGAAGTTGAGCATTGGAATCCAAAAATTTTCTTCCTCAACCAATTTGTCATGTATTTCCCAATTGTCAAGTTGCGCATTGGAACCCCAAATTCTTTTTTCTCTTCTACTGTGCAGTACTTGTGAGTTATCCTCTCTTTACCTATTCTCAAGTTGCGGCGGCTTTGCTTGGTATTTTTCAAAGTCACAAAACGTTTACGGGTTGCCCGAACAAAGTGTTTGAACTTTTTCTACATTTGCTCACAAGGCCATAGAAATTTTTTAGGATTATAATCTAGAAAGAAATTCAAAATTGTTCTCTTTCCAATCAACGGTTATTTGAACTTGCATATAGTGGATTGTTTTTCACTTGCACATTTTCCTCTTAATGCAGCTCAATTTTTGCTGCTTGTATTAGAATTCACACTCCCTTGTGATTCCACATTCAAACATATAACATTTGAATCCAGTTCTTGTTTGAGTCAAATGAATACATGTTTTGAAATTTTCATTTTTCTATGGAGAATTTTAGTACAATATTTAAAAGTAATATCATATGAATCTATTTATGCAATGAAAAAACGAGAGATGATAATAATAATAGAAAATAGAAATATAAACCAAAAAAATAAAGTAAAGATGGAGAAGAGATTGATTCAAAAAATGTGAAGAATCTCCACCACGAAATTATTGCATAGAGGGCAGTTTCCCTTAGCAACCATGAGTTCCCTAGAACACATCCTACAATAAGAGTGACCACAACGGCTGATAGCATTAGCCTTATGCCTGACCATGCAAACTGAGCAAGTGTATTCCATATCATTACCACAAACTCCATCACCATCCTCATCCTCCTCGTCCTCATCAAAATCCTCATCATCACTCAGAATGTACCTCGATCCTTCAAACCCCATCTCTCTATCAGTCTCCTCCAGTAGGTCCATTAGTGACATCATCGCCGGCTGCGCATCCCCTTCCTCCTCTCCCTCCTCAACAACCTCCCCAGCAGCAGCCGCCTCTGCCGCCTCTTGTGCCGCTACTGCCTCTCTTGCAGACAAAGTCCTACTACCATCAGGACGCAAGCAATCCTCATCATCTTGCTCCTCATCGTCCAAGTTATCCCGAAATGTCACCACGCGACCTTTTCTGTACGGCTCTGACCCTATGGCCATGCCAGAAGAGTTTCGCCGAGAAAGCTGAGGACGAAGTAGTGCACCACCGGTAGGGGCTGGCTCTGTGGGGTCGCCAGCAGTGAATGTTGCCTCAGAAGAACTATAGCGGGTGGAGCTCCGACGAGAGAATGTGGCCTTGCCTGCTAGTGACGGGGGAGGAAAGGCAGCTGGGACATCATCAACATTGGCATCGTTGTTAGGTTGGTCATCCATGTGGAGGTGGTGAGTTGAATCGTCGTTGGAGATTGATTGAAAGTGTTTGAGGGAGTTTCCGCCTCTGAATGGGGTAAAGATTCCGCTGTTTGGGTTAGGGAGGGTAATGTCCGAGGTGGGAACTCCAATTGCCGATGTCCAAGCAGAACCGTAACGCTTTAGAAGAAGCGTGTCCTTAAAGGTTTTCCAAGGCCTATAACAAATTCAAACGAAATAAAATGCCTAATTTAGACTTCTAATACACTTACTTCCTATAACTATGTCCTGCACTTTCATTTATAATTGTTAACTAATAAACCTCGAAATATATTAAAAGATTTTATTTTTTTCTTCAAAAAATACATTTTTATATAAAAAACTACTATATTATACACTAAATTTAATATTTACAATTAAATGTAATTTTTTATGTTTTTAAATATGTAAAAAAATATACAATAAAATGTAACAAATTTAATAAATTTCATTATAAAAAAAATCTATTTGTCTATTTATTTATAATAAAGTGAATTATGTTTTTGTTATCAGGTTGAGGAGTTTTGAATGTTAGAAATAATTATTTTAGTTGTTATGATGCATTATAAATCTGGAAGAATTTCTTTGCTGAATAATGAAATTGAGTAAAGAGTGAAGATTATGGAGTTCAAACTCAATTTAGCCCTTGAAATTTGAATATTTTTTTTTTAAATTTCGATGCCATTTTGACTCACGATTTCAAATTTTGGGATAAAATTTGAGTAACTCTAAATTCTAGGGGTCATTTTGACTTATGATTCACATTTCAGACGTCAAATTGAATTTTATCTGGAAGATTGTGGCTAAATATTTAAGGGAGTGTACATTGCATATGATGTATTTGTGTTTATAATTTTCTTTTCTCTATTTTATAAAATATAATTTTTTTTCATTCATAAACATTCTTCACCTACCATTATCCTAAATCTTGGTGTTGTAATTGTGGAGTTTTAGATGTTATACATTATAAATTGTGTATGTTTATTGTACTGTAATTGTTGTTGTTGAATTGAGAAGTTTTGAATATTATAGATAATGATTTCATGTATTTAATTTATATTTTTATATGTATTTTTTATTAGATCATTTTCTAGAATTAAAATCTTTTGGTTGTTAATTTGTTAAAATTGGGTTTGCAATACATGTAAAATATTTATGTAGATATGTGGATAAATGACATTTAAAAATACTTGAATGTTAATTGAATATAGTTAATTGCAACAAATTAAAGGAAGTTTACAACTTAATTATTGTTTTTGTCTTTATGAGATTAAACTTTGGAAAAGGTTTGGGAGACAAAAATATTTCAACCCAAATTGTCCAAAATTGATTTTAACTTTATTTATATGATGTTATTGTTCGATATATACCAACTGTCTCCATATTAATAGCATTAATTAGCATTTGATTTTCAATTCTTATTTAAAATGTTTTAATCTTTTTTATTATCCTATAACAGATTTTTTTTAATTACTCAATTATCATTTTGATAGCATATCTTTGATATCCTTTTTAAACTATTCATTTATGTGGTGTATATTTGCCTTTTTGCGTAAGCTTCTTTTTTATTTCAATTTTTCAAAGTTGTATTTAGTTTAACAAAGATAACATCTATAATTAAGACAGAAAAAAATTATTATATTTTTGTGCTTCTTTTCTTTATACTTTATATATATCCATAAGTTAAATTTTGCATTTTAAGTAATGTCCATAATTAAGAAAAGTGGTTTAATTTTTTATAAAAGAAACCAATAATTCAAAGATTAAGCAACATCTATAATTTCTTGTAAATAACATATTTATTTTTATTTGTGTAACATTCATTTTCGTATAATATGACTCCCTAAAATGTTAACATTTATTTATGCATCTTTCTAAAGATCTATGTGTTAAGTAATCATGTTGAAATTAGTATTCCAAATATCAATTAAAATACATATATTTTCAACAATAATATCTCTCATTTGATTCTTATAACATCCAAAATCAAAAGCTTATGGTCCTTTAAAAAAGATACATTAAAATGTTAGTTATATTTTAATAGTTCCTAGTCCTTTTTATATATACAAATATATTACATTATAGATAAGTTTTCGTCTCAATTCTAAGAATAAAGTAAATTGTATGCTTAATAATTAATAATTTTTCAAACACAGAACGCTTAATTTTTTTTAAACACAAACTTCTTCAGGAATTTTTCATATAAATGATGATATTTTATAAACTAAAAGGGTGAAAATCTTAAAAGGATCAACTTCATTGTAGAAAAAATAATTCTTTAACATTAACTCAACAAGTTGTTAATTAAAGGTGAAAATCTTAAAATTTCACACGTTGTTAACTATTGCAACTCAAAATATAACATGTAGATTGAAATTAATAGACTTTTTAAATTTTGGGATGCTATTAACTGGGATAGAAATTGTATCTTTAATTGATAATAATTTAATTGAGGATATTTGGAAATTTGATTTGAGAGGAAAAGTTGTAGTGTGCATTAAATATTTTAGGATGTTATGATTTGGTTCAATTGAGAGAAGTTAAAGACTTAAAGTACGTTTTAAATATTTTGTTGTATAAATATTTTTGGGCTACCTAGCATTACTTGAATTTTTTTTGTGTGTCATCTTAATTTAATTGCTTTTGTTATTGGTTTTGTGGGAATTATTATTAAAGATATTGGAGGGGCATTAGTGGCAGCACCTATTTTATCAAAAGAAATATAGTGTGTAGGGTTTCTTCAAGGGTCTCTAGTAATTTGCATGAGTATTGCTCTTTTGTTTAATTGTTATGTTGTTTTCCATAATTTCACCGTATTTTTCATTAGATCTCATACTCTTTTCCTTTCTTGCATCATATTAAATTTTATAATTACATTCATATCATGACAAAAACGTTAAATATAATGAAATATTCCATCACATAAAATGGATATACTCTTTCTTAGGATACAAGTCCTAAATAAATATACCCTCATATAATGAAATATTTTATTATATTTAACATTTTTATTATGATAAGGACTAAATTACAAAATTTAATATGGTGAAGGCACCAAATTGAAAGAAAAAAAAAGAACAAGAATCAAATTAAAAATATGATAAAATTATAGGGACCAATAAAGTAATTTAACCTTATAATTATTAAGTTAGAACATAAATCAAAGAATAACTTTGTTTTAAATGTCAAGCCTTTTTGCATAGATTTAGGGTTTTTTTTTCTCTCATGTAAGGAGAAATATAAATTTAGTAGCACACAATTTTTCAAATGTAACTATGTGTGGTTGGAAGAAGTTCTTGTTAGATTTGTAATAACTTTACTCTTTTGAATGTTATAGCCACCATAAAATGAATTGGGATTTTTTAGTCCTAAACCAAGTTTTGTGTATTATACTATTATGTTAGTTTGATAATTTATTCAATGTTTTGAATATTATTAGTATTGAGGTCTTTTGGATGTAGGAATAGTTGAATTTTAAATGTTACATAGAAATGTGTATAATTAGTGTGTGCTTCTAAAATTATGAAATTATAAAATTTAAATATTAATATATTTATGTTAACTTATGTAATTTAAATTGTGTAGTATAAATTGCAGCTGATTACTTAAAACAATTAGAATGTTAAAAGTTGTTAATATAATATGCAAATAGCTCCAGCTCTCTATATAAGCAAAAAAACATATCGATTACAAGAATTAAATATATTCCATGAAAGATAAGTGGTATAGAAAAGTTGTAACTAATTCATGCATGAAAAATTAAAGATTAAATTACTTTGTTGGTCTCAATAATATTTAGAAAATTTTTAATTTAGTCCCTATATTTTTTTTCTTTCAATTAAGTTCTGAATCATATTAAATTTTTATAATTAAATCATGACAAAAATGTTAGATATAATAAAATATTCTATTACATAGGATTATTGTATTTAATAATTTTGTCACGTTATGGACTTAATTATAAAATCAAATATGCACAGGGATTGAATTGAAAGAGAAAAAAAGTTTTTAAATAAAATTCGTTGAAACTTAGAGCTGTCAAGTGAGCGGACAAGCTGAATTCAAGGCAACTCGTCACGAGCAGTGAGCCGAAACTAAAACACCGAATTGACTCATATTTTAAATGTGTTAAGGAAGTGCTGAGCCGACTCAACACGTCCGAGTTAATGAGTCGACTCGTTTAATTTGATTTTTTTCTTGAGAAATAAAATTATATGTCTTTTTTATACTAGATATTTGTACAAAATCAAAAACATTTATCACGCATTAATGTAATTTCATATTAATATAATTTCATATTGAATTATATAAAATAAAAAAAAATAGTCAGACGAGCCAATCCATACCTGCTCAACCCGTACCCGCTTCTATATGACTTGTGATTTTACCGTCTCGACTCGCTCATTTTTATGAGTGATTAGAGTCGACTCACAAATCATAACTGAACCCAAATTAAAATATAAAATACGTCTCTATTCTCAAAATAAGTATTTTTTATATTGTACATTAATTGGAAAATGATGTTATATAAAAAATTGAAACGCTTTGAAAATACTAATTAAGATTATTATTATACCGTCTATTTCAAAATAATTGTCGCTTTCACTTTTTTTGGTTTATTGAAAAACTTTAATGTATCTAGATTTTTACATTGCCTAAATAGATCATCATTTCAATAAACCCTACAAATAAAAAAGATTATTATTTTGTAATTGAACGAGTATTAACTTACTTTCGATTCTTCTTGTAGGAATGTGAGTGGTGAAATGCTTTCTGATTTGATAAGACGTCGTCAAGTGTTAATCCGGCTAGCGCTTGTTGCTGCCCTGACATTGATCATGAGTCGTTCCTTTAAGGTAACCTTCCATGTTATCACAAAATATATTTTGAGAAAACTTTATTATTACAAGACTTCATTTTAAATATAATTCAACAAAAAGAATGCTAGAGGGTCAGTATAATGTATTATTTTTCGTCAAGTAGTTAATCATCAACATTTAAAAGTATTGGTTGTTAAAATATGATATTAAACTATTAATTAAACATATGAAAATTAATGGCCAAAACTGATCGCCAAAATAAAATAAAATTGGTAATCCTTTAGCAATTCTCTTCGATAAAATAAAATGTTCTAGATGAGAATTTCTTTTATTTACAATGTTTTTCTCCTCTCGTTCATCATAAGTAAATTGTATAGTTTTATTTGTAATAAAAGTTCGAGTAATGTACATATGCATGAGATTATGACTTCAAATCTCATCAGCATTAATAACACACACATAAATTGCAAGAAGGATTTTTTAAAAAAAATAAAAAGGTGTTATATCTTTGTTTGACAAGTAGCTTAATAATGCAAAAAATGAAGCAAGTTGTGTGCCAATATAATTTAGTTATTAAAGTGAGAAGTCTTGTATTTCCTTTATTATGATGAGCGGATTTCTCCTAGTTCAAATAGAGAATAAAGGCTAGTGGGTGGGAGATTTTGGCATGATGTAGTAAAAAATGTGAGAAACGATATATGTCTACTTTTATGCATATATGAATTAATATTAATTTTTTTAATAATTATAATTATAATTTTGGTGTGGATAAAAGAGCTCTATAAACAATGAAAAATGAGCTTTATAAACGTCGAATGTTGAGTAAGTGAGAAAACAAAGGTAATTGAAATGGATCAAAGAATTAATTTATTCATTAATAAGTCATGTGCATTACACATTATCAATAACACATCATTTTAAAACATTATTAGGATGCAAAGTATATGTAGCTATAGTTTAAGAAAAAAATGGGTTTTGGTTAATTATATTTTTTCCTACACCCAATTATGCTGAGCATTTTACAATAACTTTCTTCTATTTTTTCCTAGAAAGAAATTTTTTTTATTAACTTAAATAAAGTGACAGGCCCTGCATGCCTAATAATTTAATTTTTTGAACCTTAAATCAACTGTAAATTATTAGTTTGTGTCTTGATTACTATAAAGTTAGTATTTATAGAAATTCAAACCTATGTAAAAGTTTTTTTTTAACAAATATTGTATTTTACTTTTTTTTAGAATGATTTAATTTGCGTAAATTCATCTTTATCTTTGATATATAATATAGTAAGAGACACACTTTGTGATAGTTATAATTAGTTCTAAAACTTAGAAATGTATCATGCAAAATGAAATGTAATATATAATCATTAATTGAGAAATTCTTACATATATATATATATATATATATATATATATATATATATATATATTAACTGTTG
>JASCZI010061294.1:14052-24954 GCA_036250425.1 Stylosanthes scabra
GTCTTATATGGTGATGCAAGCATGCAGAAAAGTATTATATGCTATAATATGTTTAGTTAATGAAAACTGTTGGGTCTTCTGCATGATTTTGTTTCGCAGCTACTTATTTGAGTCGTGGGGAGGAGAGCTGCTTTTTATTTTCTTATAGGCTTTATTTTGTTTTTATATATTTATCCGACGATTATATATTTTGTGTATTAAATTATTCAATTTAATGAACTCGCTAACTATCCAAATGAATTTGGTTGATTTGGTGATTTTTCAATGATGAACAATAAATTTGAATACTTAATGGTATTTTAGCCCATAATAATATTATCAAATTTTAAATATTTAGGATAAAATATATTTTTTATCCCTGAAATTTATATATTTTTTGGTGGACCTCTGAAATTTATTTAAAGTTTAAAAAATATACTTAAGTTTTATTTTGTTTCAATTTTGTTTCAAAAATTTTCAATTTGCATTAAATATATTCCAGACAAAAAAAATTTCAAGAACGGTAAGACCAATTTAAAAATAATTTCATAAGGAAAAATCTTCAACAAAAACAAATTAAACACAAAGTTACGTCATTATTGTTCAATTGGTCATAATATTTTTGAAAATTTAGCTAACAGAGATATATTTGATGCAAATCGTAAGCTTTTGGGGCAAAATTGAAACAAAATAAAACTTAATGGTATTTTTAAAACTTTTAGCAAATTATAGGAAAAAATATATTTTACCAAATATTTTTTTAAATTATATTTTTTATATTTAATGTTTTCAAAAAAATTTAAAAATATTTTTAACTTTTAATTGTTTAAATTTTTCCTAATATTTTAACTTAGTTTTAATAATAGTAAATTTTCCTAATATTTTTAACTATTTAAAGGGTAAAATACCGAAAATGGATCCTCTCAAGTTTTTCTCTCTCAAGGTTTTATCAAGTGTGATCTCTCACCATTCAATATATTCTCTCACATGTCTTTTCTTTGTCACACTTAAAAATAAATGGTGAAAAATTACACTTTATAAAACAATTGAAAAAAAAAACTTGAAAGGTCCATTTCCATAAAATACCATATCTTAAGTGGCATCAATTAATTAGTGCAAATGGCAAAAGTGGACTCATTTATGTTAACTCAATAAAAACACCATTAAAAAGTATATTTAACCCTTGTTTCGCTAATTAACCCACTAATCGCTCTCTTTCCCTCTTCCAAGCTTGAAAGGTTGAGGTTGAAAAGTTGTATTTCTTTATTTTTTATTTTCTTTTAAGTTATATGACTAATACTACAAATAGTAAGTAGTAATAATTTTTAAATTGTCTATCTGCAATTAAAAAGGTGTGATTCAAGTTCTACATTATGTGAAAAAGTTTTTAAAATTTTTTTATTTCTATTCACGATTAATTAGAAGAATTGATTTTTGATAATTATGGGTAATTTTTAGAAAAATTATATGCTAAAATGAAATTTGTAATAAAGTTTCATATATTCTTTTTTTTTTTTGGGACATAAGTTTCATATATTCCATTGAAAATAATATTAACAACACACTAAATAGAAGTGGATAAAGTCAATAAAGATAACATGTCTTCTTAATTAATTATATGATATAACTTTACTCATTTGATTTCTCTGTAACCTAATTTTCTTGCATTTTTTGAATAATATTTTTTAGAATTTAGTCTAAATTTTATTTTAATAAATAAATAATAAATATATTGAAAATTTAAATTTATCTTTTTCTAATGATAATAATAATAAATCAACAATGACATTTTAGGTATTTCAATAAATTGGGAAGCATGGGAGACGAGGTGGGGATCCTCTCTCGGATCCCGCACTTGCTTCAAGGAAATTTTTTCTCCCATCCTCATTTTTATAGGAAAAATTCTCCCCATCAAATTTTTATTATCGTCAAGTTGTCATTGTAGACTTAATTATTATCTTAGAAAGTTTAATGTCTAATCTATTTTAGCAATGTAATATATGAAAGGAAATTCCTAAAACAAGAAAGAGATAATAGATGTTTATTGACTTTTTTTTACTATATAATTTAATAATTTATGCCCTATTCTCTATTAAGTTTAAAATATATATATATATATATATTTTTTTTTAAATGAATGTCCCATTTTGAGTAAAAAAAAAAAAAACAAAAAAAATTGATTCTAAAAGGTCAAAAAAATTTATAAACCGCCTTTGTATTCAAAGTTAAAAACTTTTGCATTTTGTTAAAGTGAGAAATGAAAAGAGGTTAAATTATACATTAAGTCCTTATAGTTTTAGTGAAATTATAACTAGATTTTAATAGTTTAAAATTTTGTAATTGAATCTTTATACCTATAAAAATTTCAATTTAGTCCTTATTTCTAATTTAATGTTAAAAAAATCGTTAATTCATGTGTTATTATGATTATACCCTTATTATTGCATTCGATTGGCTTTTTTTTTTTGTTTATGGAATGAGTTTTTTGCTCAATTACTATTTCAACTAATGCACATGATATCACATGTGATTACAAAATAGAATATGTCACATAATATTCTGTTACAGCAAATGTTTTTTAGACGGCAGGGATTAAATTGTAATTTTTTTATGGATACAGGGACTCAATTACAAACTTTTGAACTATAGGACCTAATGTATAATTTAACCATTAAAAATGAAGGATTTAGAATTTCTTAATAATTTTCAAAAAAAAATTAATTGATTTGTTTGCCTATAAAGAATGTGTATCAGGATATATGATTTTTATAAAAATGAATGTACAATTAGCCAATATATATTATATACTTGCATAACACCACACACGTTTTAAATTCCCAAATTGTAAAAGCCCTAAAGTTTTATTTAAAATGTGAATGATGAGATATTTTTAAAGTTACATTATTATTATTATTATTATTATTATTATTATTATTATTATTATTATTATTATTATTATTAGGTTAAATTTTATTTTTCATTTTTAATAAAACTCAATTTTGGGGAATTCCCTTTTTAATAATTATATTTGGAATTTAAGGGAATGGTGTAATAGGTAGGAATGTTTATATTAGATTAGAAAGAAGAATCCTTGAATTTATTTAAATAAAAATGACTTTAATATTGATTTTGTTTTTCCAATACTATTCATATTTCTCCTTTATGTTGTTGTTGTTTTTTTTTTTAATTATTACTTGAAATTTCTCTTACTCGGTTTAAGAATAACAAAACTAATAAATAATAATAAGTTTAATGAAAAAACTGTATGAATAATCAAGTTCATTCCTAGACCTAATTGCATTTTTTTTCATAACCCCTTTGTTCAATAGACAATAAAAAAATAGTGGGATTTGAATTTTAATCTTATGCCTAATATCAATTTTCTGCGATAAATCACTGCATGGTGCCTTTAAAGTTGAGAAATTTGTTATGGTGTTAGTGGAGCAGCTTAAAGAAAGCAGAAGAACCAGGCCGCCCAGGTGTTATTGTGAGACACTAACACAGCTTATTTACACATGTAGATTCTTTTTTATATCTACACTATAGAATTTCCCTCATTATAAACATGGAAATTATGGGTTTCATGTGAATCCCTTTCTTTCATAAAAAGTTTAGATAAATTGTATGTATCATTGTGATAGAAAATCACATATCTAAGATGATAGCTTTCTAATTGATGTTGATAACAGTTTAGCTAAAGATAAATAAAACGAAATGAAATAGTTTAACAAGGTAATTGTTCATAGGTATAAGAAATAACAACTATATTTCAGACAAATGTCTATTTTGAAATATTGAAATGGAAACAAAAGGATAATACATGAGGATAGGAGGATAAAGAAAAATAATAATGCGAAACATAAAAAAATATATTTTGAATAAATTCATTCACTTACATAGGGAACCTCTATAAAAACAATCAGGAATTAAAGTGAAAGATTTGGATACCTTTGATCCCCAAACTGATTTAAGTTGATCACATGTGTATGATACAAACTCTTTTTGTCTTAATTTACTTTTGCAGAAACTTGAAAAATGATATCTTAACAAGAATAAATGATTATACCAAAAAAATGCTACATGTTTTACATGAGAATGTCAAAATAAAAAAGGGATTAGGGACTTACCACATTCGAATGATATATGAAAAAAAGACAAAGCAATGTTAATGTTTAGTTGAATCTTTCAGATTTGTCACGTTTTGTTTTTTCCTCTTCTTTTGTTGTGTAGTTGAAAATGGTGATCGGTGCTGAATGAGAAAATATGATTAGAGAGAGAGAGAGAGTAAGTGCATGTGTCGTGGGTATGAAAGAGAAGATTAGCTTTTAAACACAAACGAATTTTATGGGGAAACACATCTCTTCCATATTTTCAGGGAGATCATCTCTTCTTGCAACACTTACAAGAAGGAAAATAGTATAATGCACAAAGCTATAAGTGGTGCTTATTGTACCTTAAATCCATATCGTTCAAATACTTCTAGTGTATCACATCTTTTTTTCAAGTAAACTATGAAATATTGTTCCTAACCGTTGTTGATAAAATTAAATAAAATAACTTATAATTTTATTAACGATAAAAATATCCTCCAATCTTTAAAAAATTAAAAAAATGCATTTTTTAACCTTTTAAAATAATTAAGTGATATTGTGTCGTAAATAAAAATTTTGATATTTTTATCCGTTTTGGAAAATCGATTTTCACAGACAAAAAAAATACTTTCCACCTGATATAACATCCCCATTATGATATGCTCATAAAATCATACGACAGATCTTACAGCAAGCTTAAATAACATAACACTACACAAAATTTCTTTTTCTCCTATAATGGACGAACAAGCTCACAATGAAGGAGAAACTTCTTGTTTATCCCTGTTTATAGCCAAGTTTATTATTTTAAATGCATTTGTTGCATCCTGCACAAATCTTTGTCAGAAGAAGGAACTAATAGATAGCTTTCCACAACTTATGGAAATGTCCCACACAAAATAAATAAAATAAATTCCTTAAAGATTCTTACAAACGGTGAAAAATCCATCCACCAATAACAAATTTTGGCAACTTACCAAAAACTAATCCTATCGCGTAGCCAGTATTAGACCCAGAAAACTTTGATTGTGGGAGCAATAATAATACTTAAAAATGATACAAAAAATTACTGTAAATATATTTAGATATCTAAAATTTAAAATATATTAGTCAAACTTATATTAATTTAATTAACACATAAAAAGGGATGCTAATTTGAATTATTTTTTCCAATTTCAATGTTTTTCGATGACTTGTTTGCATGACATGTTTATTATAAAAATTTAAAACTAGCGTGGTATCAAACATTCTCTACGAGTCAAAACACATTTTTATCTATTATTTTTATATAATATAAAAAAGAAATATAACTTAATAGTTAAAATATCAATAAAGAATATAACTTAAATGAGCCAACTTTAATTTACCCAAGCCAAAAAGAATTATAGAAAAGATAAAAATTCAAATAAAATAACCATATAATTCTCTAAGTAGATAATACTCCCTTTTTATTAAGCAACTATTCAACTTCTTTTATCATTTTGTTGTCAAATTGACACTATAATGGTATAGTTTTTTTTATGAAAATAATTATTATATATATGGCTAAAATTAAATTAAATAAAAAATAAAAATAAATAAATAATATATATATTTGGTGCCGACTCTGGTGAATAGTGTTGGTCAATGACTAATGTGGCATGCGCTGACCACCCAATGTCGTGACGACACGTGGAGCGCTACCTTTATTGGGTGCCTGCGACGCGAGCGAAAATGGCAAGCGAGCATGCGTTCCAAGGTACCACACTAAATACGTGAATTCATTATGAGGATAATTAGTAGATGAGAGCGTGGGATAAGTAAGTAATTAGGTAGACTAGATTGTGGGCCAAGGACTAGGCACCCATCACCCCTAACCCAAACCTTCAACGGCCTTCCACCCCCACCAATGCTAACCCAATTCCCATCAACGCCTAAACTCTTCCCCCACCCATCCCTTTCCCCTAACTCAATTCCCTTCGATGCCTCCCATGATTACAACTTACATGTCATCTGGTGAAGTGGTTATGGTGATTAGTGTTAATTATAAGGCCAGAACTTTCATGTATTTTAAAGAAAATATTCACTTTTAGGATAGCATAAAATTCAATTCTTTTTGTATTAATTCTGTAAAGTTTTTATATGATATTCATCGCAATCATATGATCAAACTTAAAGGCTATAATTGGTTAATTATATAATCAAATTTATAAGCTATAATTGGTTAATATTATATATAAAATTTATGCTCTCTAACAATAATTATACTCAGGAAACAACAATGATAATAATAAAATATTGGTTAAATTAAAATACAGTACGTGTAACACCCTAGGATAATATTTACATAGCTTAAGTCTTAGTGGATATTATCTGAGAGGTTACGACATAGAAATAACGTATTATCGTCAATAATTATTCGAAAGGGATATATTAAATAGGAGCCATTGAATTGAAGGAAACATTATGTGGAAAGATCGTATAGAGCATAGCGAACCCATAACTCGCAAAAGCATACTTCATATATAAACATAACCAAACAAGACGTACGTTACTAGTTTCAACAGCGGCGAACCACCGGCTAGTGTTAATAGTTGGCTTGTACATATATATACACCTACATCTCCACAAGTATTGCTACTAAGTATTGTTCATAAACAAAATATACATAGCTATGATCCATGTACAATTGTATCTAAGGAGATATACACAGCTATGAACAAAACACAAAACAAGGCCATTCGCCTCAAAGCCCTTACGCCTTGCAACAAGCAGTTAACGGGTACTTAGACCTGCATCTAAACATGTGGAAACATACGGAATGAGAACCCAAAATCACAGGGTTCCTAATATGGTAAAGGCGCCCAAAGCCTAACATATAACATTACAGGAACCTCATAGATATATCCAATCATATCATACATATCGAATATCAAACACAAGAAGGTAAGCAAGTCAAGCACAAATAAAGTAGGATCGATCAGTTAACAATAAGCATACATATTCAAATATCAAACAAAGGTAAGCAATTCAAACAGTTCAACCAAATGCACATGATGCATGTCTGATCCTATGACTAGTTAGCTCATTTGGTCGGTTACTTTAGCCAACCCGACCGATCCAGTACTAGTCCCGGATCACTCTCAAGAACGCACTTCCCCCAGGATGATATTTCACACCCCAACGTTTTATATACATAAAGGGGGTTTCCATAACTTAGCCGCTCGATTAACGACTTTGACATTCCTTTAGCGCCTTTTGCGCCTGAGAGTCCGCTTTTGCCCCGGAGCTAAGGTAGGTAAACATCGAGAGTTCTCACCACTCTCGCGGACTCACGTACATATATACATTCATCATTCATACCTATTAAGGGTGTACATACATGGTTGGGAGTGAGAGTGATAACTTAGAAATTCGTTTGTAGTGTTTCGAAACCTTTTTCTTAAATTTTGAGGGGCCAAAATCGCCTCTGGAATGGATAGAGTCGACTCTCTGGAGCCCTTAGCAGAGATCCTTCGTCTCTGGAGGTATAAGAATCGACTCGAGTGGTCTCAGAGTCGACTCGAGCCTCTTGGTAAAACATGAAATTCATTTGAATTGCAACTAGAATTGACTCTCAACCCACCAGAATCGACTTCCCATACTTAGTGAAATCTCAGAGTGTTTATGTGAGAGTCAGAGTCGACTCAATGAAGATCAGAGTCGATTCGGATTACGTTTAAAAATATGACTTTCGCCACTGTCTAATTAAGAATCGATTCTTGCCCTGCCAGAGTCGACTCCATGCACTTAGTGAAATTTTTCTATCAAATGTTTAAATAGAGAGTCGACTCTGAACCTAACAGAATCGATTCGTGTTGCCCCAAAATTAATTCTTTACTCTCTAGACAATTAAGAATCGATTCTGGGGTGAGCAGAATCGACTCCTAAGGCCTCAGAGTTCCATTTTTAAAGAGTTTTGGTCGTGAGAGTCGACTCAAGCGTGGAGAGTCGATTCACACGTAGCAGAATCTGCTGGTGATTTCCACCAAATTTGAATACACAAAAATCATTTCAAAACAAAGTTCAACCTTTACCATTCCAAAACACATTTGCAAGGCTCAAAACAACACATTTTATCACATCATTTTGAAATCTTCAAATCATGACATCAAAAGCACCAATTGCCCAAGTTTCTAACTCAACAAAACATCAATTCTCACACTCCCTTCCATTCCAAATTCATCTTCAATATAGATACATAAACAAACATATTTATGCATATTCATATATATCAATTACAATCAACATATATTACACAACATTCATGCTCATACGTCTCATATTCAACAATTAGACATTCATCCACGTTTTCATGCAAGTTTACATGCTACATTAAGGAATCCTAAACCGTACCTCTCGTAGATAACTCATTTTCTCCCTCTCCAACACCGGTGATCTTGCTAACCATCAACCCTAACTTGAACCCAATTGGCTCCCACGTTACCCACTTGCTCTAATGCCGGTCCCTTGTTCAATCTAGCCTCGAGAAGCTCCTAAGGCACATGAATTTGAAATTAAGAGTCATCCTTGGAGCCCTAATTCAAAATTGAAGAGAAGGAGGAATGCGAGATGGAAATGTAGATTCTTACCTTCTCAAGTGGTATGGTTACAGGGAGGAGGACGAGAGCTTTGTGTAGCCACCGACAGAGTGGCGATCGGAGCTCCGGTAAATGAGTTGTGGTTGAATGTGTGAGTGAGTGTGGGTGAGATAGTTGAGAGAAAGAGAAATAGTTGTTGTTGTGTGTTGCGTTGTTGTGTCTTGTGAGGGTGAGTATGTGTGTGTGTTTGAGTGACAAGGGTATTCTTGTCCTTTCACAAAAACATAGAGTTGGAATTTCAATTGCAAAATAGAACAGTAAACAAACACTAGCAGTGACGTGAAATTGAAGTAATCAAAGTGAAATTCAGAAAACATTGGTTGTAAACCCCCGTACCATTAGCTGAGCCGATCGAACCGGCTTTTCCCCAACGGTAATGAATTGGAACAAAATAAATGCGAGAAAATACGTACGTAAACTAGAATTGGTGCGCGAACACGAACACCTTTGCTAAAAGTTTGGCCTGAATCGGACCAAACCGCGAACCGACCGAACCGCATTAGTAATTATATAAGGACCAAGGTGGCCAAACCACCTCATTTTCTCAAATTCAACTGAAATGAATTGAGAGAATTGGTTCAGAGAATTGATTCAGAATCTATTCTCCACTACGCATCGGCGACTTCCGATCGCGATAGCTTTTGATCCAGAGCTCCGATTGATGCACCGTTTGTGGCTACTCGAAGCTTGTTCTATCCCCTTCGAATCTACACCACACTTGAGGTATGGATATCACGAATTCCCTCTCATTTCTAGCTCCTAAGTTTCTACTCAAAAATGAGCTTGATCACCTTGCATGATTCCAAAATTCATGTTTTAGGTGATGATCTAGCATGCGTAGAGCATGGTAATCGAAGCCATTGTGCTTGCAACTCCGGTAAGACGTTCCAACCCTAGCTTTGCTCTTTTTTGAGCCCTAAGAATTAATAGGTTTTGGGTCTTGTTTTGTTGTGTGTATGTGTTGTAGGTGTTGAATTATGCATGAATGAGAGTTGGTATGGCTAACTAGAGCTACGGGTATGATGTGATGTGCTTGGATGCTCGATGGCGCGAAGGAAATTGCGTGTGAGCATTGAGTTTGGTGTCCAGGTACGGATTTAGATTCATAACTGCAATAGGTAATCTGATATGAGCACCTAGGCTAGTGGAACCTAGGATACCATGATAGGTTAAGTAAAAATGGAAAGATGTGGATAAAAATGGATAAAAGTATGTGATAAGTGTGTGCTTGATGAACGATGATGAATGATGATGAATATGATGAATGATGATGATGATTGATGATGATGGTATGAGGCCGATGGCCATATGAATTGTGAAACGGAAAGAGAGCGGCTATACATGAGGCGGTGTTTTGAGAAATGAGAGCCCGAGGGGTATTGAATTGTGGAGAGAGTCCTACGAAGGTTTTAGAAGAGGTTTTGAGAAGGAAAACATGTTTTTGGGCGAACTTCGATGAGCCATAACTTTGGTTTTAAACGACGAAAATGATTTCCAAGAAAAGGTTTTCAAAGTGTGTTTTGAGGTTTAGAAAATGCTTTAAAAATGGTTGAAATTGGCCGAGGGAGCAAAGAGTTTGAGAGTTTTGAACTTAGTAATTCTGCAGAAATGTAGCAGAACTCCAGAGAATCGATTTTCTCTGTAACAGAGTCGATTCTCTGAGCCATTTTCCTAAGAAAAGTGGATTTCGAGAGCAAAGAATCGATTCCCATGACCTGAGAATCGATTCAGAAAATCACAGGGGCCAATTGACCATCATATGAATCGATTCTAGCCCTCCAGAGTCGATCCAAATGATGGTTCATTCTTGAAAAAGTTTTCTAAGTGTTTCGAATCGATTCAGAGGACTGTAGAATCGATTCATATGTCGACAGAAACGCTTTGGTTTTGAAAGAGTTGCAGAGAATCGATTCGGCTGAGGCCAGAGTCGATTCTAGGTTTTACAAATGGTTTCGAAAGGGACCCGTGAGTCGATTCGGGGACCCCAGAATCGATTCACTTGTGTCCAGGATTTAATTTAACGTTCGAAAACTACCTTAGAGTCGATTCTTCCTCTTCGGAATCGATTCCAATGGTATGTCTTGGTTTTCAAAGGGATTTGGAAAATGTTAAGGATCTCTCGCACATTGTTTTATGAAAGAGGATGATACGACTCATGTATAGAGCTTTGATCCCCTCGTTAGGAGGAAGAATGTCACCGTGTTGACATAACG
>JASCZI010061296.1:0-24897 GCA_036250425.1 Stylosanthes scabra
GTTCTTTATTCTTAGATATTTACACTTCCGCGAAAAATTATCCATTGTTGTTTAAACACTCAATTCACCCCCCCTCTTGAGTGTTGTGCTTCGTGACTAACAAAAATTGAGGTTCTGGAATCTTTGCAACCTGAGCTATTAAGTGTTGATAAGTACAGTTAAGTCTATGGTGGCTAATATGATTTGAAGTGAGGTAAGGTGTTTTTGTAAGGTTCACATAGTCTTGAAGATAGGCAGGAGGGTGATGATTTCTGGTATGATCTTCTAAGTGGTTGAGGTTGCTGAAGATGTGGAGCTTCTTAAGCTGGGAAAGGGTGGGGTTGTGGTGGGTCATCAATAGGGTTGGTGGAAGGGTCTGAGATAGGTTTGGGTAAAACAATGTCCTTAAACAAATCAGGTTCAGTTTCATCATATGTAGCCTTTGTGAAAGGTAAGATTGTCTCACGGAAAATAACATCCCTAGAGATAAAAAAACTGCTTTGTCTCCAAGTTGTACAATTTGTAGCCTTTGTAACCAATGGAATAATTGAGGAAGACACAAGGATCTTCTCTAGCATGAAATTTTGACCTGCCACCTGAGTTTGTTGCTGCATATGCTAAGCATCCAAATACCCTCAGCTTGTCATAGTTTGGTTGTTTCTTGAATAACATTTCAAATGGTGATTTGAATTTAAGAAGCTTGCTTGGGGTTCTATTGATTAAGAAAACTGCAATGTTGACACATTCTCCCCATAGCCAAATCGATACCTTTGACTAAAAATATAGAGCTCTAGCAATGTTCAGAATATGCTGGTGCTTCCTCTCCACCACAACATTTTGTTGTGGTCTATATGGACAAGAAAATTGGTGTAGGATTCCTTTATCCTGCAAGAAATCAGTAACAACTAGCTCTTTTGCATTGTCAGAACGTATGCACTTGATCTTGGCATGAAATTGTGTCTTAATAAGAGTAATAAATTGCTTCAAATAACCTGCAGCTTCACCTTTGTTATGCAGTAAATAAACCCAACAAAATCTAATGCAATCATCAACTAGACTAAAAAAATACTTGTATCCATTATATGTGGGAACTTGGTAAGGTCCCCAAACATCACAATGTACAAGATCAAATGCATTTGAACACACATTATTATGAGACTCAAAAGAAGTTTTCTAAATTTGGCTAGAGGACAGATTGAACAAATTGAATTGCTATGTAGAGATTTATTTGTGAAAGGTAAATGTTGAAGGACTTTATTTGATGCATGACCTAATCTAAAGTGCCACAGATCAGCATTGCAAAAATTGACTCTAGAATTGTGGTGTTGTGATTGTGCAGCTTGTAAGACATATAACCCATTGCTTAGCTCACCCGTCCCAATCTTCTTCATTGAGCTGGGATCTTGAATGTGAAAGAAATTATGACCAATAATAATAGTATGTGAAGTATTCTTTAGAAAAGAAGAAACAGAAAGAAGATTGACACAAAATTCTGATACATAGAGCGTAGTGTGATTGTGGGGCTTATGATTATTGAACCAATATATTGGGCTTTAAAATTCTTACCAGTTGGGAGTATGACTGAGAAAAGTTTTGATGTATGGAGTTTAGAAAAAATTCTTAGGTCACAAGCTATGTGTATGGTGGCTCCACTATCTAATATCCAAGAATTCAAAGGCATTTGAACTTTTGACAGTGATGATGAGTTGAGGATTATACCTACTGGTGTGGCAACTTCAGTTGAGTCCATTGTTAGTGACTCTTGAATTTGGTGGCTACTCAGCAATGCAATGAGTTGTTGAATCTGACTTGCATCCACATTCACAGAGGCGCCTTCCTAAGATGTGGATGCCACATGGTGAACCAAAGGCTTCGCTCCACCTCCTTTTCCGGAGGATATCTATGAATCTTGTAACACTTCTCAATTGTGTGACCAAGCATTCCAGAATGAGAGCATGTAAGCTTGTCTTTCTTGCCTTGTCCTCGGCCTTTGCCAGTATTCAGCTGTGCTTGCTGGTTCTTGGCCAAAAAAGCAACTTGATTTTGTGAAGAATTGATGCCAATAGCACGATGCTTCTCCTCTTGCACAACGAGAGATAGAACTTTGTTAATTGCCGGTAGTGGCTCCATAAGCAAAATTTTTCCATTGGATCTGAGAAAATGAGTCATCTAGGCCCATAAGAAAGCAATGGACATATTCCGATTGCAGAAATTCTTGCATCGGGTGTGCTTCACCGCAGTTACACTGAACCGGATGGAAGGAGCTCAATTCCTTCCATAGCACCTTGATTCGAGTGAAATATTGCAAGATAGTCATCGCACCTTGCTTCAAATACATGAGTTCCCGCTTCAATTCGAAGATTCGGGGACCATTCCCATGCTTGAACCGATCTTTCAGATCATTTCACAGTTCATGAGCAAAATCAGCGTATACCAGTGAAGTGGCAATTTCCTTTGAAACAGAGTTCAAGATCCAAGTGCTTACCACATCATTGACACATTGCTCGTTTTCAAATTGTTCAGCATCCAATTCTGGATCTGGACGTGGAACAGAACCGTTGATGAAACCTAACTTTCTCTTCGCATTGAGAGCTTTCTTCATCGCACGACTCCATGAGTTGTAGTTTTCCTCAGTGAGTTGCCGAGTCACAAGAATGAGTTTTGGTTGATCCGCTGTTGAGAGCGCATATAGATCTACCATTATCAATGAATCTTTGAAGATAAAGATTCAGATCTTCTTCTCGCAAACTCGTTTGATCGAAACACTTCTTACTCCTGATGTAGTGGAGCAGAAGCTCTCATCAAAACTCTATTGTGTGAGTTTAGGAGAAAGAGGAAGAAATCAAGAAAGAAAGAAAGAAGAGAAAAGAATGTTCTAGACGAAATTGGAGGTTACGGAAGGTGAGAGAATCACTTCTGATACCATGTTGAAGATGAAAGTGAGAAAAATGATCTCAGCATTCTATTGATTGAACTGGTATTACAAGTATATATGTGCAGAAGTTATATATATGTATAAGCTATGTCAGATGACTGGTAAAACAAGTTGCAGGTTTTAACTCTAACTAATTCTCCAATTCTAACTAACCAAATGATATCAAACTAATTAAATTAAGTGGGTCTGATAAAGGGTATGTATTGAGTAAAATTATAGGCATTGTCAGCTATCAAACATTATATTTTTGAAGTTATAATGGAGTGAATGAAATCTGAAGTTTTTAACTGAATTTTTAGTGGATATTTTAAATTTTATTTTGATATATATTGTTGGTTGGGCTCCGCAAATTGTAAGTGGGCCCCAACTAATAATAATAATAGAAGAAGAAGTGGTATATAAACCACAAAGAAAGAAAAGAAAGATGGAGAGTGTGAGATCAGAGTTCTTCAACGAGCCGAAGAGAAGAAGAATTTGGGAAAAATGACAATTTCAATATGTATATCTTGATCTAGTAAACTTGTTCCATTTCTTATGAAATTTTAGTATGTTATTCCTGTTGTAATGTTGAACATTAGGATATAACTTGCTAGTGTTATTACATTCTCTTATGTCTGATTTGAGATATTCACTTTGTGGAGGGTTTATGTTGATTCCATCCGTTGTGATAATGTATTTTGTTGATTGTTGAGATACTCTAGTGCTACTAGGAAGATTGATTGTGTATCTAGCTGGATTGGAGCTGCTTCATGTATGGATATCAAAAGGAAAGAAAGAATGAAAAGGGAAAGAATAAGAAGAATGAAACGAAAGGCAGGGTTGTAGTTGCAGCAGCAGAAGAGCATGTCGTTGCTTCATCATCATATATAAGACTATGCGGAGATCATGATAACTGTTTCTGCAAAAACCGCGCCTGCATCTGCATATGAATAAATATCGAGAATTTATTGTTCTATAGGGAAAATAAGGTAAATCAATTATATATTAAGAGACTGTAATATTGCTTTTGCACGTATAAGCTTCAAATTATTATTATTATTATTATTATTATTATTGTTATTATTATTATTTTTTTTTTTAACGGTTTTTATCATAGGATGGGTAAATAGACAGGTTTGCGAAAGCTGTGATACTGCTGCGGAACTGGCTGCAAATACAACAAGGGTGACCAAATTTTAAAATTGGTCTATGAAATTACACTTGCGTTAATTATATTTTGATTTACTCAATTTGGTCTCGTACTTAACATTAGTGACTAATGTTAGTTTTTGCCTTGTTTACATCAGAAAAATATTAACGACTGCTAAAATAGACTAACAATTGTCACGCTAAATTCCCTAACATCTATCTGACATAATATAATTAAAACCCTTTTAGAGTCTTTTACCTTAGTTTGCTCCCTTCAAATCCTAAATTCATTTTAGAGAACAAATTGATTATTAAGAAGCCCATCATGGTAGTCACATCTATTTGTATATCTTAGCTCGCCATTAATTAACAGTTCTCCATAGAAATAATTAAGTGGTCAAGGATTAATAATTAATATGATATCAAGTTAAAAGACCAAATTGAAATTTTAGATACTAAAACGAGAAGCAAGTGTATCTTTAAAGAAGCAACATAAATATTTATTTACTCGTGCTATTTTGTGAAGATAAATTTTTTGGGAATTGCTCGTCACAACATGGCTGTCATTTTGCTAATGCAGTAGTTGAGGGAAGCCAAGACAGAGGTTGCCGTTGTATAGGCAAGCAAAGTACGCAGCTGTGAATAGGCAGCAGTATGTGTTACTGTAAGTCTCAGAATTTTTTTTTTTTTAAAAGAAAGATAGGGTTTAAGCTAACAAATACCATTTGAGTTAAGACTAGTTGGTAATTCAGAATGCTTTCTTTTTCACCTTTTATATTTTAAGATGCATTATTTGGTAGCTAATTTTTATTATACACCTAGTGTGCATGCACTAATAAGCATGGCAAATGACCGCCTTATCCTAGGAGGATAAAATAAAATCAATCTTTATCAAGCTTAATTATAATTTATTTTATATTAAATTTGATTAAAATTCAACTAATAAAGATTGATATGATTGTTTTGAATGATATACTATACACTTAATTACTGATATTTGAAAAACAACCACATCGTTTTATGTTTCAGGGATTTTTAGACTTGTCTATATCTCACCAAAATCATATATGGACGGATTGTTCTTAATAGAAAATATTACATGGCAATAAGCATTACATATTGAAATTTAAATTATTAATTCTTTTTATTATAAAAAAAAATTGAAAAGAAAAATTTAAAACCCAAAAACTAAATTAAGGAGGATTTTCTCATATGCTTAATATGGTAAAAACCTTCAAATAAATAAAAAAAAATAATGTTTACACGATTTTTACAATTTTTTTTTATATATTCCCTTTTTATATAATAAAAAATAATTTTTTATTTTCTTTTACATTTATCAGTTACTTTTCAAGTAGAATAAAGTATTATTCTATTTTTATCCCTAACGTTTCACCCAAGTTTTAAATTATCTCTAACGTTTCGATGATTTTATTTTAGTGCATAACGTTTTAGTTGTCTCAATATAAATTTTTTTATACTAAAATTCAATGTTATAAACTAATTTAACATTTGAACTATAAAATAAATAAATAAAAAGAAATATATACCTCTTTATTTCTCTCTCTATACATTATGCATGGTTTTTCATCCCTCTCTCACTCTCTCCCTGTGTCTCTCTACATTATAAGCATGATGTCTTCATTCACAATAACCCAATTTTAATATTTTTCTTGTATATTCAGGTTCTAATTCTCTTCTTTCTCTTCTCTCCAAAACTAACTTCCTTCTTTTTACAAGGCTATTATCTTGTATTATGTGGTAAGCCTAGTATTCATGTGTTGTACTTAGATAGGTTCATCATGGTGAACATGATGAATGGTCATTTACTTGCCCTTGTGGGGACAAAAAAAAAAAATCTAATGTACGTACACCACACATGGAGAATTTATTGTTGTACAGGGAAAACAAGGTAAATCAAATGTTAAGAGAGTGTAATACTGCAATGTGATGAATTGGTGTATCAACACTTCTAACATTTTCTGGTGACAAATTATTCTATGGGCTAAGACTAAGAAAGACCAAGAATGAGCTTTACTGCATGCATCGGAAGACTACTTTCTTGATAACTTTTTGATTACTCAGGTCAAAGTTTACCAAACATTATTTTTTGTGCTTATTAAAAAATAATTTTTATTTAATTTTACTAAATATACGTGTTATAATTTTTAAAAAGTTATCTTTTAAATGACAATTAAAAAAAAAAAATAAAAGCCTTACCAAATTGATCTTAAGAATGCCATTTATCATTTCAAAACCCAATCCATGAACTTCTGCAACCACTAAACCATGTGTTACTGCAAGTTTTATTTTTCTGCAATGGGAAATAGCTTTAAGTCATAACTAATAAACTATGTAACTGCAACTTCTTCCACTAGAAAGCAAGTAAACCTCTATGAAACCGTCTCTATACTTCAACTTCCATAACCTCATGCGTTGAAAAACATATGAAAGGGCCGCAAATGCAATCAAATTATCATTTGCAGTAAAACCCATAATGAAACCAATCCAATCATCAATATTAAGAAATATATTTCTGGAACCAATATTGATTTTAGTTATTAAAGAAATGCAATCACAGTTACTAATCCGTCTCTATCCACAATAAATTCCAGTACAAAGCATAAACACTGTTAAGTAAGAAACTGACACTAATGCAATTAAGAAAAAGGCAAATTATCTCAAGCAATATGTAATACAAGGAAATAATCATACTGCAACAAATATTGCTTTTAGCAATTAGAGAAATGCAATCATATTAAGTAAACCGTGTCTGCAATGAAATCTTCTGACTAGTTGAACACAAATAAACAGTGGGTTGTAATTAAATTTAATGAACCAACGGTGGTCTGAAATTAAAAATAATTAAACATTGATTTACATTATATCTATTCTACTAATTAAGTTTAACCAAATTATTTATTTTTGTGACAAATTAAAAATTATTTTAATATTAAATAAAAAATTATTTATGTATTAATTTTTATACTATTAATATCAAAATAATTTTTTATTAGATATAAAAATTAATGATTTAATTAGACTTGGTTAACTAAAATATGTGTTCACCTAACATTGCCAATTGATTTAATACTCACGAACTGGAAGAGAATCATGCGACTACTCATGATGCTGACTAACGGCGGAAATGCAACCAGCGAACCCAAACAAAAAATAACAAATTTAAATCATCATAACAACCTTCTTCAAACCGTTATCGAAATGGGAAATGAAGATTGTAAACATTTACCTATGTTGGGATACAGTATGAGTCTTTCACCAAAACATATACAATTAACATAATCAATTACATAGCACGTACTTTTATACTCATTTATTATTGCACAATTATTATTATTAAGGGACTAAAATAATTCCTACATATCTTGAAAACAATTACATCTAATAGGCGAGAGGAAATTTTATATGATACAACCTTATAACATCAAGCAAGCGGCAACGAAAATTCAAGTCTCGGGTACCTGCGAACATTTAAAGGGTTGGGATGTAGGGGTGAGAATTAGGAGTGAGCACGGGTTGGATTGGTTCGGATTTGGAGTGAAATGAAACCGAATCAATTAAATTCTAATTAGTTTGATTTTTGCATTTTTTCTGCTTAGACCCGAACCAATCCAACCCGCAACCCGATTAAGAGCGGGTTGGTTCAGTTCGATTAATCGGGTACCCAATTAAATAAGAAAATTCAAAAAAATATTAAAAAAAAAATTAATTTTTGAATTATAATTTCAGCTCATTCAAATCTTACATCAATTAAAACATATTCAGTCATAACAAACAACACACCTAAAAATTCCAAAACCACATCAAATAGTAAAAGCATTTAAAGAGTAAACATAAACAAAACACCATCAACAATTCAGCATGTTTACAAGTCTTTCCAAACTAAAAGAAATATTTCAAATTAATTAGATTATGTTCACAAGCCATGTCCAAACATTTCCATAGTCTTTATTAGAATCAAGTAAACAAGTCCATCATCCATCATTCAGAGAGTAGTTGATTCCTTTAAACAAACAAAAAAATAGAATAAAGGATAAGAAATTAAATTAAAGGAGAACAATTTTAAAGTTAAATTAATCATTAAATAACAAAGTATTTACCTCAAAGTATTGTAAACACCACTAACTTCACCAGAAGCATCATAAATTGTTAACTTAGCAAGTTCTAAAGTTTCAATATCAAATAACCATAATAACAGCAATAACAAGAAGTGTATTAGTAACTAAAAGAAAAACAAATAACCAACTAAATTTAAAGCATTAAAAGTATAAGGAAATTTAAACAATATTTACCGGCTTCAAGTTTTTCTTGTTCTTCAAATTCTTGTTTTAGATTAGGGGCTTTCTGTTGAGTTCTCAACCAATTTTTAGTGCAAATCAGAGACTAAACCGTAGAAGGATGAAATGAGCTTCTAAAGGGATCAAGCACACGATCATGGGTGCTAAATGCCAACTCATACGAAACATTTGATACCAGGATGGCCAAAATGTCCCTAGCCATGTGAGCACGTGCATAATACTTTGCTGATTGCATGATTTTAACTTCCACCATTGCAAGATATCAAAACTAGGGATGTTGTCCTCGACGTCATCTTCCATGTATCTTTCTAATTCATTCCTTTTAACCTCATCCTATTTTTTCTCACCATCAACCTAAATTCATATTCAAATCCATTTTCTTCCTCATTAGCATTCTCAACATCAACATTGGCTTGAGAGGCAATGCTTGAGTTGAAACTACCAGAAGAACTACCATCCAGAATAGGATTCATCATCGAGTAATACTCAAACAACCTATGAATGATATCCTTTAACTTTTTTATCATTTCCATTGCACTTGCAGCCCCACACACTCGACTCAAACAAAAATCAATATATTCAAGCTTGTAACAATGATCAAGAAACACATCTATAAAAAGAAGATAATTAATGCCCTCACCCTCCCAATACTTGTCAAGTTTAATCTTCATTTGTGTAGCCATTCTCTGTAACCTAGCATCATTACTCATCCTCCATTTATTCAAAGTTTTTTTAATGTCATACAATTTATTGAAAAATTATTACATGTTACATTCAAAGAACTAGAAAAAGAAATAGTGGCATCATAAAAAATCTTCAAAAATTTCACAAACATCCATACTCGTTTCCAATCACTAGCATCAGGAGGCCCTCCTTCATGTTCACGCGCCAACACATAAAAAGAATCATGGTAACTAGACAACTAAAAGCATATTCAAATTTTCCAGCAATATCAAGCATAAGATAAGTAAAGTTCCACCTAGTAGGCACATCTAACACAACCAAAGCTTTAGAGGTAATGTTAGCCTCTTGAACACACCTCTTAAAAGCTTGCATCCTAGCAGGAGAAGACTTAACAAACTTGCATGCAGTTCTGATTTTACTTATTGAGTGATCAATTTACTTGCATGCAGTTCTGATTTTACTTATTGAGTGATCAATTTCTTTCATACCATCACCAATAATAAGATTCAAAATATGCGCACAACACCTCATATGCATGTATTCCCCATTGATGAGGAGGTTTTTGACGATGATATTTGGGTTAAAATTAGTAAACTCATCAATACTTTTTCACACAATTGCTAGTAAATGACAATGTTTTCTATCTCTTGCTAAAATATGCTCATAATTGATTACATGTTAAATTAGCTTCCAAAATGCACATAAATTCACTAAAATCTCATCCCACTTGGTGCATTGATGTATTTGATAGTGAATTTCAGACTTATAGGGATGGGGAAAAGCATAAGAAAGGCTAGAAAGAACATGGAAAGCAAGGACTGAAAGAAGGAACCATTCGGGTGGATTCTAGCCACACCGCGCGGCCGCACGCCTCACTCGCGCAACCGCACGATCAAAGGTCAACTCTAGCGTCAATGCCGACCGTGCGCCCGCGTGCTCTTTACTGCGCGACCGCACGTTAGAGTTAGGCAGAAAATTAATGAAGGCTAAAATTGAAATTTCAAGTATCCGGACCAGGGCCAAGCCCCTTTGAAGGCCCAAATTTAACTAATATGAAGGAGAAACAGCTGAAGACACAAGCATACTCTCACCATTAGGATCATTTGGTAGTTTTAGATAGTTTAGAGAGTTTTTGGGAGTGTTCTCGATAACTCTCATTTTCTCTCTTAGGTTCTTCATTTCTTTTTCCAATTTCAGCCATCACTAACCAAAACTTTTAGTTAATTTCAGTATTTGCTTGTTTGTTAATTGCTACTCTTGCTTTATTAATACAATCTTTACTTGTTCTTCATCTCTTTACTAATTCTTGCTTTTATGTTCTTATTATCTTGCTTTTATCTTGCTTTGATCTTGTTGGAATTTATGATCTATTGCCATTTACTTGCTTTACTAGTGATAATTGTTGATTTTCTTGCTTATTTACTCCATTGATCATCTTGCTTTGTTGATTTCTCTTGTTATTACCATGTCTTTTTACTATGCCCACCAAGTGTTTGATATTTTGTTTCTCATAGATATGGAGTAGTGTTCTTGTGCTTTGGTCACGGGTTGAAGTGTGGATGATCTTAGCCACTAGTCCCTAAGGAAAATAATGGGTTAAGGCCGGGGTTAAAACTGTTCCGTTAACGCTACGCCCCTGCCAATAACGGGAGAACCTTAACGACGCGAACTTGATGGGTTATTCGAGTTCGCCGAATACCTTGGCTCTATGTTATTGTGTATGCCTAGGACATTTGGAACAGGGTTAATTCTACCCATTCGACCATTAGACAGAATGGGCTTTGTGTCTTACGTGACAACCATTCATAACTGGGATTAGTGGTGATCATAGGGACACATTATACTTCAACTCAAGACCAGGCACCCTTTATTATCATCAGTTCCATCTATTTCTTATTTTGCTCTTGTTACCAACACTCAACCATTGCAACCCCCCATTTTCACAACCAATCGCGAGCCACAATATTTCAATTCCTAGGGAGAACGACCCGAGTTTAATACTCGATATTTTTAACTGGTTGCAAGCTCTGTGACACCTTTTCTTGTTGACGAACCCCATTGTTAATCTCACAGCTGGTTTGGATTCCTCTACAACGATATCCTGTTTCTAAAACTAAGGAATTCCAAACCGGTCGCAAGAGCGCCGCGGGGCGTCCGTCAAATGGTGCCGTTGTCAGGGAATTGAAACATGTGCGCTTGTTCATGGTTGTTTGTAGATATATTGATATTGTGAATATGTTAGTTTGTAGATATTTAGAATAGAATTGTTAGTTTAGTTCATTGATCATCATACTTATGAATCACTTTTTGAATGCTACGGTCGCATTCAGACCCTGACTTGTTGGTTTTCGATTCAGAAATAGAAAGATCTTTGAGACATATCCGACAAGTCAAGCGCCGCATTCAATTTGAAATACTCAGTATTCTCAAATTGAAAATACTCAGTATTCTCAAATTGAAGAGGTTTTCTCAAAAAGTGATTCTGCTTATTCTTATGCTTCTGAGATTGACATTGAATTGCCTTCTGCTGATTCAGGTACCTCCACCATGGGAGACCTTCCAAGGATTACCTTGAAATAAATGGGCGGAGCAATTATGACTTTGGAGAATCAGCCAGTTCTATTCTCAGAGCTAAATGAAAATTTTGAACTGAAATCTGGTTCGATCAATTTGCTTCCGCGATTCCATGGGATGCCAGGTGAGGACCCAATAAAGCCTCTGAAAGATTTTGATGTGATTTGTGCCACTACCCAAAGGACTAGGGGTGATGAGGGCGCAGTAAAAGCCTTTTGCTTTCCCCTTCTCTTTGGAGGGCAGAGCCAAGGATTGGTATCATACTCAGCTCGAAGAAGTGACTGCAGATTGGGCAATTTTCAAAAGAAGGTTCCTTGAAAAGTACTTTCCACCATCAAGAACCAATGCTAGTAGAAAGGAGATTTCGAGGATTACTCAGTTACATGGGGAAACGCTGTTTGAGTACTATGAGCGTTTTAAGAAGTTATTAACCTCATGTCCTCATCATGCGACCTCCTTCTGATAAAGTACTTCTTCGAGGGACTAACTACGAATGATAAGTCCATAATTGATGCCTCCGCGAGAGGAGCTTTGATGAACAAAACTCCCAAAGAAGCTTGGGAACTGATAGAGTCGGTGGCCAATAACAATCAGCACTTCAAAACAAAAGCCACATCAGCTGCTAAGGGAGTTTATGAAATTGCACCATTTGATCCACCATCCTTGCGAAATCTTTGGTTGATATAGCTGTCATGTTGAAGGAGATTAAGGAAGGGCATGAAACTCTTTGTAAACCATGTTACAATATGCATGCAAGGTTTTTATGATTAGGTTTTGATGAATGACAACCATTATGAAATTGATGACAACCATCGAAAGATTTGAGGATCCACTTGAAAGCAAAACAACAACTACGACAAGAACACAAAGTCCGCAAGGTTGATGACGTTTTAGAGTCTTAGGACTTAGGTAATAATCTTGTCAAGAACCAAATTTATTATCTCTCTCACACACACACACTTGAAAATGTTTTAATAAACGTTTTAGAAAGTGTTTTTCGAATGAAAAATGTTTTATAATGCTTCTATGGAGATCAAGCTAGCCAAACATGTTTAGATACTTGATTTCAATGATATAAGACCTTAGGGATTGATTAAAACAAGTTTAGAATCAATTCTTGAAGGGAAAACACGTTTTTGGGCCATTTTGGGCCATGGGTATCGATACCCACCCTGGAGTATCGATACTCAAGCATTAACGTAGTGAGTATTGATACCCAGGGTGTGAGGATCGATACTCAGAGCCAAAAATTCAAAAATTTGGCTCAACGATCACATGAGTATTGATACCCAGCCTTGATTATCGATACCCATGTGCTAAAAACAAGAAAAACGGCTAGTTTGACAAAACGATTTGATTCCATTCACACCCCAACGGCTCTATGGTTTTGGGAGTCTATAAATACATGTTTATGAAGCTCATTTACAAAAACTTGATCATTTGCAAAGCTTCTTGTTATTATACTTTCATTCTAAATCTATTTCAAAGTGTTTTATGCACTAATTTGAGAGATACACACAATTTGGTTCATAGATATTCATTGTATCATCATACTCTTGTTAGAGAGATTTCAAAATCTTTTGTTGATTTGTGTGATAAGAGATTGGTTCTCTTATTGTTGAGTTGAGAGATTAAACACTAGAGTCGATTGAGATAAACACTCAAGGAAAATTCTTGAAGTTGGGAATACTTCGAGTGGAGTGTTTTATTGTAAAGTCGTGAGGTGTTAGGATCTAATACTCATGATTGTAAACGGTTTTATCAAGCACCTTGAAGCTTGATTAAAGTGGAACTTCTCAATTGCGATTGAGAAAGAAAGTGGATGTAGGCGAGGATTATGCCGAACCACTCTAAAGTTGGTGTATCGTATCTCTATCTTATATCTTTTATAATTCCGTCATTTACATTTATACAAGTGTTTTGGAAAGTACAAGCTCCTTGTAAGTACTTAAGAAGTGGCTTAAGTCCTTGGAAAAATACTAGTACAATCATTTGAGCTATTTATTTCCATAGCAATTTATACTTCCGCGAAAATTTTCTATTGTTGTTTGAACACTCAATCCACCCCCCTCTTGAGTGTTGTGCATTGTGACTAACACTCTTGACACAACAGACCAATACCTCTCAACAAGCACCGGTCCGACATTGCAGTATCTGCTCATGTAACTCACACCATACAGATGAATGCCCTCAATTGCAAGAAGACAACACTGTTGCGGCATCTCACAATTTCTATGAGAATCAACAATCATCATCCAACAACAGACAATATTATACACAGCCCCAAGGGTGGCTCGATAACCAACAAAATCGATGGAACTCAGCTCAACAACCACAACAAACCCAATTCCGCCAACCATACACATATAGCCAACCACAAAACTCACAAAACCCAAAATATCAACCACCTCATGCTAGACAAACCTATCCACCACCTAATGCTCTCCCACTCAACTATGAAGAAACCCTCCGAGCTTATCAGCAAGATAGTAGGGAGATGAAAGAAACTCAGAAAAGATTCGAGTCCCTACTTTCTCACATTACTGAATTGCTCCATAAGTTCACCAACCAACCAACCATTAACCCACAATCTCAACTGTCTACCTCAAGTCCGTTACCATCCCAACCTCTTCCAAATCCCAAAGGAGGCATAAACATGGTCCATAATGAAGTGGTCCAAGAAGAAGAGGAAGAAGATGAGGAAGAATAAGGAGAATATTATTGGTTGTATGAATTGTTAGTTGAATTAGCAAGTTTCGGATGAATCGGAAGATGATGAGGAAGTTGAAGAGGAAATAGAGGAAGAAGTTGTTGAGAAGCAAGATGAGGAAGAGACATTCTTCATAGCCACTATTTTTGGTGGAGGCAAGAAGGTGGAGCATGAGATACTAATCAAGTGTGAGGATCCCGGTCCATGTTTGGTTACTTGCAAGATCCGAGGAATAGATATTCGGGAATGCTTATGTGATTCCGGAGCTTGCGCAAGTTTCATGCCTTTTGAACTCTATGAGACCTTGTACTTAGGTCCAGGGAAGTTTTCACAATGGTGGATGCTAGTATTGTATCTGTGGCTGGAATTGCTGAGAATGTTCTCGTTAAGGTGGGAGAGTTGACAATTCCGGAAGATTTCCATATCATCATGCCTACTAAGGGGATAAAGGAGGAAGACCCCAAGTTTTGTTAGGAAGACTATTTCTGAAAACAGCAGGGTTCAAGCTCCAGTACGACGACGAAACCTTCACTTACTCTGTGGGGAAAATCACTGAAATGTTACCCCTCCACCAACACCTCGGAAGAAAAGTGTGCATCATTTCCAAGTCTGCAGAGAGGAAGCTCAGAAAATCAATGTCATGAAGAAAGCCAAGGAAAAAGAAGGGGAATGTCGGAAAGAAGAAAACAAGCCGAAAAAGGGGTCGGGAGTTGCTCCCCCTCCTATGAAGAAGAAAGAAAAGAAAGAGGGTTTGAAACCGACAAAGAAAAAAAGAAACATGAAGAGGTTAAGTCAAGGAAGAAGAAAAAACGCAAGGAAGATGAAGTTGAGGAGATGATAACATCGAAGTACTCAAGCTTAGGGAACTCGCTAGGCAAGCTAAAGAAAATCAGGAAGGCACTTCGCCACAATCAGATAATGGATTCCCATTTGGTGAAAGATCAATCTAAATGGAAGTAATGAAGCCCAATGCAACAATGTCCAACTTAAGGACACTAAACAAAAGTGCTAGGTAGGAGACACCCCACCATGGTATCATCCTCCAACTCAAAACTCTTGATGAACTTTGTGAATATTTTGTATAATTGTTAGTTTGAATCTTTGATTGTTAGATGATGTGTTAGAATGGTGAACACATCAATGGCAGTATTTGTACATAGTTGCACTCCCACAAAAAACATTGAAAAAGAAGAAAACAAACAAAAATATGAAAATAGGGCACTCGCACAATCGCACGCCCTCACCGCGCGATCCTAAAATCCAATTCTGGAAGGTCCCTGCAGCCATCGCGCAATCATGCGTCCTCTCTCGCGCCTTCGCGCGCACCGCGCAACCGCGCGGTACCCTTGCGCGACCGTGCGTTGGCATGTGTTGCTCTCGGACCAAGTTCAGTCTTGCATCACACCGTCGCACGCTTCTAATCGCGTCCCTGTGCGTACTGCGGGGGCACAGTACCTCCGCGCAATCGCGCGCCAGAGTGAGTTGCTCTCGGGACAAATCCCTGCAACTGGCATACACCCGCGCACTCCGGCTCGTGCGATCGCGTGAGCCCAAAACATTCATTATGGGCCCCCAACCAGGGCACGTGATAAACCCCATTTTGATGGGTTATTTCATATCATAAATCGACTAATTATCGACCTCTCACCACTTAAATACTAGCGAAATAGGCACGTTTGCGTCTAATCGTTCCTTAGGGATGTAACTGTAATTATATGCTATTTTGGCCAAATTTCATTGTGTTTTAAACTATTTCCCATTCCGCACGATGTCTTCATGTGTGCGTTCAAGTGTTTCAGGTTTTAACAGGCAAAGTTCGGAGCGAAAGTGGCTAAAAAGGGCGAGAGGAACGAGAAGATCGCAAGCAAAACCTAAAAGGCCATTTCTGGACCCTGTGCATATGTACCCAAGAGCTAGTGCGTACGCACCTATAGCCTTGGGCGCGCGTCCAGACTTGGATTCGGAGCTAATGCGTACGCACCAGAAGCTTCAGTGCGTACGTACCATCGGGTTTCAGCATTTATAAATAGAGGAGCCTTCACCATTCCAAAGAGAGCCCAAACCACCATTCCTTTAGTTTAGTTTAGGGTTTCATTAGTTTTTGTCCATTTTCACAAGCCAAACATTTTACTGTTTTTATTATCTGTTTTGTATGCTGTTACTCTGCTGACTTTAATTTTGAATTATTCAATTTTACTGTTGTTATTCTGTCCGTTTGATTTTTGTTATTTTGCTATCATGTCTTAACATTATGCTGCCTATTTAAATTCCGCAATTATGATTTTCGTTCGTAGCGAGTAGTGACCATAGTGACTCGACTATGGGTTGAAATGTGCGGATGACCTTAGCTGATCCCTAAGGACCACGGATGGGAGGAACAGAGTTAATTTCGATGTCGTTAACGCTACGCCTCTGCCAACAGTATGAGGACCTTAAATGATACAGACTCAATTCGGTGCAAAGTGCACTACTGGAGTTCTTCCTGTGACGCGGGATTTTCTCGAGTTCTGTTGAGACCTAGGTCCCCCGCTGTTGTGTATGCCTAGGACATTCAGATAGGGGTTAACTCCGCCACCCTGTGGTGGTTAGTTTCCTTTAGGTGACAGTCCATCCAATCTGGGATCGGTAATGTTCATAGGGACGTACAGTATTTCAACCCATGGCCAGGCACTCTTTAACCCACTGCTATTTTAATCTATTTTCTTGTGCTCTGCTCTTAACAATAAACTGCAACCAACCCCGATATTTTCTCAATTGAAAACAAACTTTTGTTTCTGCTTCCTAGGGAGAACGACCCGAGTCAAGTACTCGGTATTTTTAAACTTGGTTGCACCTCTGTGACACTTTTAAACTAAATTTGGACCGAGGCCCTGACAAGGCCACGCGCATCAAATTTTTGGCACCGTTGGCGGGGAAGCAGAAATGTGTGTCTGTTTTTGGTTGATTGTGAATATGTGAATATGTGAATACTGTAAATATGATAGTCTTTTGAATTTTCTTTTGTAGTGTAGTTTTCTTTTTATCTTTTTACTTAAGAATTGTTATGTGAATGCTGAGATCGCATTCAGACCCTAGCTTGTTGTTGTTTGATCCTGAAATTGAACGAACTTTACGCCGAGCAAGACAAGCCAAGCGCCGAGCTGAACTTGCGAGGCTGACATCAGATAACAATCCTTTTAATTGGTATAATTCTGATTTTGATTCTGATACACGAACTTCTTCTTCTGATACAGGTACCTTCACCATGGGTGAGAGACTTACTCTTAAACAAATCGGCGGTGTGAGCACTGCGTTTGACAACCAGACCGCCAGATTTCCCAACTCAATGTCAACTTTGAACTCAAGTCAGGTCTGATAAATCTTCTTCCCAAATTCCATGGCAGACCGGGTGAAGACCCGATTAAGCATATCAAGGACTTTGAGGTCATCTGTGCCACCACTAGAAGGACCGGTGGTGATGAAGATGCTGTTAAAGCATTCGCTTTGCCATTTTCCTTGGATGATAGAGCAAAGGACTGGTATCACACTCTACCTGCCGAAGTAACTTCTGATGGGCATCATTTAAAAAGAGATTCTTGGAGAAGTACTTTCCACCCTCCAAAACAAATGTCATCTGCAAGGAAATCTCAGGAATTGCTCAACTTCATGGGGAAACTCTACACGAGTACTCTGAGCGGTTCAAGAAGTTGCTCTCTTCGTGTCCCCATTACTCTATCTCAGATTTCCTGCAGCCACAAGCTCAGCCTAGGCAGCCTTATACCTACAGTCAGCCCCAGAACAGCCAGAATCCAAGATATCAACCTCCGCATAATCGTCAACAATACCTGCCAGCTACTAACCCCCATTTAGCTATGATGAAGCCATCCGCACTTTCCAAAGGAAAAACCAAGAAATAAGAGAAGCGCTTAAAAGAATGAAGTCTTAGCTAACTCAACTGACAGAAATGCTACAAAGGATCACCAACCAGCCAAACCAAACCCAACCACCTTCTCCTATTCCATTACCATCACAAGCTCTACCAAACCCCAAAGGGGGCATAAATGTTATCCACAGTAAAGAGGCAAAGGGGAGGAAGATGAAGATGAGAACGAAGAAGGAAGTGTTAGTTGGTGGTACGACCTAGGTTCCCTGCTGTTGTGTATGCCTAGGACATTCGGATAGGGGTTAACTCCGCCACCCTGTGGTGGTTAGTTTCCTTTAGGTGACAGTCCATCCAATCTGGGATCAGTAGTGTTCATAAGGACGTATAGTATTTCAACCCATGGCCGGGCACTCTTTAATCCACTGTTATTTTGATATGTTTTCTTGCGCTCTGCTCTCAACAACAAACTGCAACCAATCCCGATATTTTCTCAATTGAAAACAAACCTCTATTTCTGCTTCCTAAGGAGAACAAACCAAGTCCAGTACTTATTTTCAAACTTGGTTGCACCTCTGTGAAACTTTTAAACTAAATTTGGACCGCGCGGTCAACCTGCAGGTTAAAACCGCGCCGTATCCACTCTCTCCTTATTTCTATCATCATTCTTCCACTTCCCTTCCATTCCAACACCACAAAAAAATACAACACTCACACACACCACCACTCAATCCTCACTCTTGTGTGTGATATCGCCTACTCCTCATTGCCGAGTAAGTTTTCTCTTCCTCCATTCTACTAGGATTAACATGATTACTTTGTTATTATGCTTATTAGTGTAGGTTACTAGAATTGTTAGTGTAACTAGGATTAGATAACCCATGTGCTTGAAATTAATAATTGTCATGCTTTAATGATTGTTTGTGAACATTGAATTGATTGGTTTGGGCAATGAACACTTGGCAATTGGCTTAAAACCTTGTTTTCAAAAACTTGCATGCCAAGTGTTCGATGAAATTACTCAATGAGGATTTTGGTTAAATTTCAATCCAACCCTTTACAACTAAGCTTAGGTACATCCAAGTTCATTTATATTTAATTCCGAGGATTGAAATTTGGTTACATGCACCAGCACCATTACTATAACATGCTCATACAATTGAATTTTGAGTTGCTTTAAAGTTAGTATGCTACTCATAAGGTGCTTGTTTGGTGTTACATTATCGAGTCTTACTTGAACCGCACCATCTTTCATAATTGCTGCATCTTTATTTTGCAGATGGATAAGAAAGGAAAATAAAACAATTTGTTACCCACGATCAAAGATTTATGCAAAAACAACAGCAGCTATGAATCTAGGTGCGACAAAACCACCGCCGGCATCCCCTCCAGCAATGCCCAAGCCACTGAAGAAAGAACCTGTCATCATTGACTTGACTAAAAATAACGATTCCGAAGAAAGGGGCGCACAAAAGAGCAATGAGAAAATCAAAAACACCTTTCGGAGAATGTTCGGATTAGGACAAGCAGCAAAGTACGACAGTGATCAAGGACACCCTTCCACCACTTCTGGCAGCTCAGACGATGATGATTTCTTAAGGGATGAATCTATGCAGTGGGAGTATGATGATCTGGACGTGTGGGGAGCCATGGTACCAGATGAAAGCTTTGAGGGGAGTTGTTCTGGTAAACCACCAAGCTTGTGCTAAGGCACTGTGGTCAGTACAAACTTCTAAGCATGAGGTGATCGGGCTATCATCATCCTTTGGCATACAAACAATTTGGGTTCAACTTTAATTCTAGTCAAACTATTTCCCGCTTTCTAGTTTTGGATGGATAACTGTAGTTGTTTTAGGTAGACTTTTGTTGAGATTGATTGTACTTCAAAAAACAAATCTTTGTTTTTCCATTTTCCCTAAGCACATTCAATCGATTTATATTATGGATGATTGTTATCTTTAAACAGGTTTTTCTGATCATTTGCGCCCACTTTTGGGACCCCACCATGAAAATCTTTTGAAAATTATTTGAATGTCTTTTACACTTGCTTTGAGTTGAACTTTTAATCATAGAATAGAGTTAATGAACACACAACATTGAGAGACTTGAGCCTTAAAAAGAGTTGGTTCCACATTTTGAAAAGAACCACCAATTTTCTTCTTGTGTGTTTATCCTTCCTCTATGATTGTAATTCATGGATTAATTGATCCTATATGTCCATCAAATTGTACATTGTGTACATTCATGTGATTGAGGCCTTTATTTCAAAAAGCTCACTTCCCAAATGGCCTAATCCTTTTTAATTACCCTCGAAGCCAATTTTTGAGCCTTGATTCCTTTTTATTCAAATTTAGCTCATTACAAGCCCTAAAAGCGAAAAACCATGTTCGTCCTTGCTTGATCTTTGATTGAATTAGGATGTCGTGGTCGACATTTTTGAGAGAAGAAAAGGGAGGTAGTCAAGGAGAGAAGCATATTGTGAGAAGGATAGGGAAAAATTGGGTTATTAAATTGCAAAAAAAAAAAAGCTTAAAGGCATTTGGTGATACAAGCATGCATGAATAAATATCCATAAGGACATACATTTGCACAAGCTATCACAAAAAAAAGAGGGTTGACAAAATAAAAAGAGAAAAAGAGAAAAGAAAAGAGACCAAATTTTTGTCACCTTGAAATAGCGAAAATTAAGCTATCAAATAAGCAAATGTATGTGTGGTGCGCGTAGCCTTGTCAAGGCCACGGGCCCCAAATTTAGAAAGTGTAACAGAGATGCAACCAAGTTTGAAACTACCGAGTACTGGACTCGGGTCGTTCTCCCTAGGAAGCAGAAACAGAGGTTTGTTTTTGGTTGAGAAAATATCGGGGTTGGTTGCAGTTTGTTTGTTGAGAGCAGAGCGCAAAAAAACATATTAAAATAGCAGTGGATTAAAGAGTGCTCGGCTATGAGTTGAAATACTGTACGTCCCTATGAGCACTGCCGATCCCAGATTGGATGGACTGTCACCTAAAGGAAACTAACCACTACAGGGTGGCGAAGTTAACCCCTATCCGAATGTCCTAGGCATATACAACAGCAGGGGACCTGGGTCTCAACAAAACTCGAGTAAATCCCGCGTCACCAGGAAGAACTCACCGGTAGTGCACTTTGCACCGAATTGAGTTTGCCTCATTTAAGGTCCCCACACTGCTGGCAGGGGCGTAGCCTTAACGACATCGAAATTAACTCCGTTCTTCCTATCCGTTGCCCTTAGGGATCGACAGCTAAGATCATTCGCACATTTCACCCCATAGCCGAGTCACTATGGTCACTATTCACTACGTACGGAAATCATAATTGCGGAATTTAAATGGGCAGCATAACAATAAGACATAATGAGAAATGGGCAGAATAATGACAGTAAATACTGAATAAATCGAAATTAAAATTGACAGAGTAATAGTATGCAAAACAGAAAATAAAAGCAGTAAATTATTTGTCTAGTGAAAATGGACAAAGAAAACTAATGGAACCCTAAACTAAACTAAAGGAATGGTGGAAAGGGCTCTCCAAAAATGGTGAAGGCTTCCTCTATTTATAGGCACAAATCTGGCCACTGATGCGTACGCATAGGCCCTTTAGGTGCGTACGCATATGGTTCGGTTCCAGCTAGGATGTGACGCCCAAGGCATGGAAATGCGTACGCATAGGCTCCTTTGGTGCGTACGCATAGGCTCTGGATTTAGCCTTTAAATTTTTCTTTGCAATCTTCTCGTTTCTCGCGCTCTCTTTAGCCACTTCCGCTCCGAACTTCGCCTGTTAAAGCTTGAAACACTTGAACGCACACATCAAGGCATCGTGCGGAACGAGAAATAGTTTAAAACACAGTAAAATTTGGCTAAAATAGTAGATAATTACATTTACATCCCTAAGGAACAATTAAACGCAAACATGCTTATTTCTCATGTATTTAAGCGGTGAAAGGTTGACAACTAGTCAATTTATGATATGAAATAACCCATCAAAATGGGGTTTATCAACCTCCCCACACTTAAACTTTGGCATGTCCTCATGCTCAATTAAATCAAATACAGAGGAAAACTACACTAAGGCTATGATGAGAATAAATCTAGGGAAAATATAAGGAAATCAGAAACTGTGCGAAAGAGACAGGCGAGGAGCATTACAGCAAATGCTAACCCCACAAAACGTTTAAGCTCGAAGAATATAATTGACTTACACGGTATAAAAGATCACAAGTCATAGAGTCGAGAAATAAGAACCTTACCCAGTCGTGTTTACGCTCATTCACTCTAGTGTATCGGGTCAGAAAGGCTCTCGGTTCCCATCCAATTCCTGCTTTTCTTGACTTGCCCTTAATCTCGCCAATCAATATTATTGCATATACCTGTGTAATCATCAAAAGGTCTTTCGGGGCTTGTAACGGGGCCAAGGTAAAGGTTCGGAAGTTAGATTTTTGGTAAGGTGAGCTGAAACTTGAATGCTTTGATTAATCTAAATTGTACCTACCCATATGTTCTTCACTCTTGTTCCCAAAGCCCATGATGTTACATGATATGCATTCCTCTTTTCTTTGAACAGCAGATGCACTTATTTTCTATTTTCTGTAGCTTTGCTACTTGGAATGACGAGGTTTTCTTTCGAAACTTTTCTTTTGTATTTTTCTTCTTTTCCCTTGTTATTCCTTTTTATTTTTGTGCAAGTGCCTTAATTTGTTTTCATGCATACATGTGTCCCCAAATACATTTGGTATTTCCTTGAAGCTCTCCCCTTTTTATCCATTCAAAAATTGCTCCTTGATCCCTTCCTTTTCTTTTCTAAAAAAGTAAACCACCCACTAAATCCTAAATTAATCAAAGATCAAGTAGGGTCGAGTAATGGTTTTTCACTTTTTGAGACTTGAAATTGTGCTAATTGAGAACAAAAAGGGATATAAGGCTCAAAGATCGGGTGCAAGGGATAAAATGTAAAGGTTTAGGCTTTATTTGGCTCGTGGACTTAACACAAAAGAAGGCCTTAATCACATGAATACACAAATATATACAACAACAGACATAGAGAATTAGGCAAGTCAAAAATTGCAGTCATAGGAAAGGACTTAACACACATGAAAGAAAATAAGTGGTTTGGCTCAAAAGCTCTCTATGTTTGTGTGTTATTTCCCTTCATCTATGATTGGATGATTTTATAAAATGTGAAGTCAATTTTAAAAAGATTTTTCAAAAATTTTGATGGGTGGGGTCCCCAAAAAGAAACGACAGTTTAAGAGATCCTAATATTAGCAGATATTCACATCATAGTCAGGAAGCAGAGTCACGTTAAACAAGTATCGACAATATGAAGCAGCTAAACAAATATATACAAAACACTTAGGTGATAAGCTATGGTTAGATAGTAAAGGTCACGAAAAAGGTTGGAAAAAGTTGGCCCTTTTTATTTCCGTGTTGCCGTCATTGCAAAATACTTTCCTCCCCACACTTGAAAATTGCACGGTCCTCTGTGCAAGTGGGTAGTAGTATGATGCTTAGTTTGCTGCTGGTGGGGGTCCTTGATCATTTCCAGCAGGGCCCATGTTCGGCTCTATCTTTCCCCAATTGTTAAGGACGCTGTTGAGGTCCCATTGACCAGGAATTTCTTCAGCTTCATTTTCTAACTCAGCGTCCAGCATTGCCCAGAGTGCGTCGTAGACGTCGTTCTTAGGAAGAATCTCTTCAGCTCTTCCCTCTGCAGTTGGCAATGCTCCTTTGGCATCTACCTCCAGGTTCCCGTCCTTTTCATGTTCTAAGTCACTGCTAAATGCAATGACCTCATGTTCTTCTGACACTTGGCTCTTGGCACGGTGCAGTGCGGCGATCCGCTGTGATCTTCTGCATGGACATTTTGTACCTTTCCTGGAGGAGCCTTCTCCTGCCATTTGATAAGTTAAGCATTTCTTTTGGCAGAAGTATCGGCATAGATATGTTTTCTGCTGGAACATCTGGCGCTTGAAGTTGGGGCTGAACTTTTCTTTGAGATCGCAAAGCTGCTAGCCTTGGTGAGGCTCGTAGGGGCAGTCTGTGTGCTTTTGTCTTTCCCTTGGCCAGAGGGTTGGACTTCGTGCGTGCCATCTATAAATATTGTAAACACCAGACACCAAAGAGAGTAAAGTTCCATTTACAGGTTTTCTATCAATATGCAATCTTAACCCGGTATCCATTTATGCACAAAATAAGTATTTACCTAATTAAAATTACATACTGGCATAGTTGCCTTAAAGTTATAATTAAAAACCCATAAAAGATGCTAGTGATAACTAAATAGGTGTTCTTTATATGGAAAAAGTACATGTTGATCAAGTATGTATTTTAACATATAACAGGAAGCATATGACATTTCTAGCATTTCATCCAATCAAAACATATATAACACGAAAATAAGCATATCAGTAGGTAAAAGGTCATCTATGCTTATGTGTTAACCATTTCTATCTAATTTGAGACTAATCACCTATGATGCATCATCTACATACTAAATCAAAGCATTAAATGAAACCATAAAAAGAGAAGAATTAATGAAGGCATAAAAGAGAAGAATGAGAGAATCTTACTAGAAATGGGAAAATGGAGAAGAAAAAGGAAAGTTGTGAGAATGAGTATGTGAAAGTGAGTGCAAGAGGAGTCATGTTATGGACTCCTTTAATTTTTTAATATATATATATATATATATATATAT
>JASCZI010061298.1:9199-24834 GCA_036250425.1 Stylosanthes scabra
TTTACAATTTTTTTGTATTAATTTACTGTAAAAAGTTTTAATTGTTCTATTAATTATATGATATGTTTGATTATTTGATTAAAAAATTGTGTGAATTAATATGCATAAATATAGATAATTTAAGTCGTGCGTATTTCTCTTGCAAGTTTTGTACGATAACCATAATGTAAAATGATGATTGACATGGGTGAATAGCAGCTTTATTAAATTGATGGAGTTGGAGTGGAGGCATGATGAGAGTGAATGGTACAAATTTAGGTTTAGAGTGAGAGATGATGGAGAATTAATGGTTAGGTCATAAGGTACCATTATTGAGGGTGCAAGCATGGTTGCATCGAGCTCCACATGTTAGGTAGTTTATATTTCGGCACTGTTTGGAGAATCATTTTTTATGATTTGGTCACATTTTGGGGGATCAGAAACCACCTTTGGATTTGTGGTTGTAAATGTATACCCTTCCACAGGAAAATAAAAAAAAAAAAAAAATTATCTATCTTAATTCTTAGGGTAAAATGTAACTATCATATATAGCCCTTCTACTTTTTCCAACCAATTAATACGTAATTTTCAGATATACCACAATGGATTTAATTTTAATTTTGATTTTGATTTTGGACAACTACTTTGGCACTGCATGAACCTACCATGCACCTGCGTGCGCACCTTAGCCTATGGCCTATAATATACCCATGCCAACTCCACCTCTTCTAGATATTCCTATAAAGTAGTCTAATTTAACACATGTATCTGATTCCGTCCGAAATTCAAAATTTTCACTTTGACATCATATAGAAACAATTTATTATGCATTAAATATTAAATTTTAAATTATAAATTATAAATCTAAATTTTAAGTTCGACTAATATTGACTAATTAAAAATTGTTTTGGTCTTATCTCTCCAATCATAATTATCCTGCTATATTAATCAGCTAAGGTTATATATTAAAGATACTACAAATGAAAAGTGAGTTATCATAGAAAATATACATAAATTAGGAGACTACTATCATAAAAATGCCTCAAACTATTTTTTTTGAAAAAAAAAATTGGTAGCTATATACATGACATTCTTATTTTAATTTTTATTTTTATTTATAAATTGATATTGAATGAAATATATAATATTAATTAAATATTATAAATATATAATTATAGAAATTATTTATATAAAATTATAAAAGTTAAACTAAATATAATAATTTTAGATTATAAGTACATATTGTTATTTTTTTAAAGATGATTTTATAATTGAAAATTTTCAAATATAACAAATAATGGAGACAATAACAAAAAGTATCAATAAGTTTAATTTATTATCAAAACTTGATCGAGCCATACCCAAGACATCACTGGAATGAACATAAAATTCTTGCCGTGATTTCTCGATTTAGAAAATTTTGTTTGGGAACACAATGAAGAATTGACTCAAAGACTAGAATTGTGTGGTTATTCGTGTGGTTGAAACATCTCTCCGCCCTATTAGAGAAATAGTTTATTCTATATGGTTGCAGCTAGGAGCACCAGCTAATTGTCATGGAGTTCCCCAAGAATTTCAAACTCCCCCATTTCGCTGTGAGAGCACCTCTCTTTCTTCTCAGGGGCTACTGTCCCGCCCCACAGCGTGATTGGGCTCTCTGTCGCTCGGGAACCCATTCGGGCTTTCCTCACTTGACTTATCCTGCGGAGCTTTTCTTACGAGGCTATTCTACCTCCTCCATTAGAATCGAATAAAGGAACGCCTATTACACTCTTGTCCCTTATCTAAGAGCCAAGAGCTACTTGAAGAGCTACTTGAAGAGGAATGTCGTATGTGTTAAAGCACAAATATTTTTTATTTAAAGTATTTTTATATATTTATTAGGTAATATAAATATTCTTTTATTAAATAATTTAAGATATTTTTTTTCATTAATAAAATTAGTGATATTTTTATCAATTTTTAAAAATTTTACATGACAGCTTCCGTTGTTCATTCTTTCAAATTTTTAGGTTTTTTTTTTTTTTTTTTTGACATGGAAAAACCATGATTTGAATCTAGATCACGCACACTATTCATAACATAACTGACTCATCGATCTCATCAGAGCCCCTTAATGTGTATGTAGCAGGTGTAGTACAAAAGTGGGAACCAATCACAAGCTTTAATAGAAACCAATGGCTGTGTTTGCTCCATTTGTTCGGATTTTTTGCATGCTAATTAATGGGGTCCCCAACCCCCATCACATCCTTACCCATTTGCCAGGAATTATTGAACTTCATCATCAATTCTATTTCACATGTTTGCCGTTCTGGCAGTACCCATTCTTGGATATTTGGTCGTACAAAATTATGTCGCTACATATTAACTTTTTTTTATTATTTAAGATGTCCTCAAATATGACATATTATGATATTAATGATTAATTCATTGTAAATATGAGTTTTATTTAAAAATTTGACATTAATTAAGAATTACTGTGTATATAAATTGAAATTTGAAGGCTTAATAATAATTTAAATGGATTAATTAATTAATTACTATACCAACATAAATTGATTGTCGATACATATTACATATTTTCATGTGTTTTAAGGAGGTATTTAATTTAATTTTGATATGGGCTAATATAAACCAAATTTCCAAAGGATGGATCAATTTGGTCATTCACTTGTTTATGGGTTTTTCTTTTAAAGTAAGTTAATAATATGACATATTAATGCTTCTCTTATCAAGAGCCAAAGAAACCTAAAAGATCATCCTAATGGTCTTATTAGAGAAATCAAGATATGAAAATCCAAAAATTGGATAATTTTATAAATATTCTGAATGTTGATCCTGAATTCTACTTTTGGGATAACCCCTTAAAGCTGTTATTAGGACTCTAATACAAAAATATATATATAAAAAAAGACTTATCCTCACTGTTGCAAATTCCTAAGTGTATAGTAACCCAAAAAAAAATTCCTAAGTGCATGACACTTAAACCAATCCCACTTCGGCTCTTTCTCTCTCAAAATAAGTAAACAAATCATCTAATACCTTAGTTCTAAAATGTACAACATTTTTTTAAAAATAATTAAAGGAGAAGATGGAGTTACTATTTTAGTGATAAAAGACAGGATATATTATAGCTAGAATAACTTTTAACAGCATTACCTCATACAAGAGAAAATTTGATATACCTTTGGAGTATGATATATACTCTCTTTAGATGAGGAGTAAGTTACTCCTTCTCACTTAATTTCTCATTTTTTCGTTAAATACCCTCTAAAACACCACTCCTGTATTTTTCAATGACTTTCACGATTCCATTCTCTCTTAAAAGGGAGATCAAGTGAGAGAAAACGAAGTCCCAGCGATGATTAAAGCATGCATTGATACTTGTGAACATGGCAATGCTTCAAAGAGTATATTTTTAAGAATTATACAAAGACTCATTTATAATAATTAATATATAATTGATTTAGATAAATTACGGAATCATGGCGGTGATTAAAGGAACACAACAGTGGTGTTTCATAGGGCGTTTAGCAGAAAAAAAGAGATATCAAGTGAGAGGAATAACTTACCCTCTCATCTAGAGATGGTTGATTAGAATTCACCTACATATATATATACAAAAATTTATTAGTCACGATATATTTTTATATATTTATACATATTATTTTTTAAAAAATAATTAGTTGTTAAACTAATTAAATTTATTATACTAAAATAAATAATTTTTTAGTAATGTTACTGTTTTGCTCAACTTTTTCGACAGAATTGAAGAAGAAGTAGAGTACCTCGATCTCTTTCGAGAAGCGAAATACAACTCCTATTAAACAGGTAGAATTCAACACTTTATAAACCAAAACAAGTATTGTAAATTTGCTATAAAAATGAAACTTTTTATTGATTGCAGACCAAAGTTGAGTTACCAAAAAAGTTGTAAAGAGCATACAAATAGAGTGGCTAAACTAATGAGTATAAAAGAAATAGAGCTTGAAAATTGTAAACTAATGGACAAAATACGAAAGCAAGCATATACTAGCAATGAAATGACTCGAAATGAAATGACAAGAATGAAAATGACATAAATGGAAAGAAGAAGAAAGCAAACTTGAATTTAAAATGAACTGAAAGTAAAAAAATATACTCTCAAACAATATTCATATTCTGCACATGCACTCTATTACTTCCTTGGACGTCTGAAGAGACTTGGAAATTCTCCATAGCTTTGTGGTAGTGAGTTGATATGAAAGTGAATAAGTGATGCCTTTGAATGTATAGACTCCATTTTTTATAGGCATGATATTGTGTTCAATGACTTCAGTTCTACACACATTCAGAGTGGCTTATTGTTCCTCAAGTTAAACACCCATGTCCTCTTGAGTGCAGCTGAATGAAATAACCCACGTTTTGTAGCAGTTATTTTTTGAATAAGATCATGCCAAACTCTTTGATCACCCTTTTTTTCCTTGAAATTTCACTAAGTACGAACTTTTTCATTTATCTTGACATGATTACTCTTTTATTCATGGCCTTCGACAACCTTTCTCTGCATGATTTGATTATTCGTGTCGAAAAAAGACCTCATCATTCACTTAATCAATCGAAGATGACTTTTTTCCTTACATTGCTAAGTAAAGAAGATTTCAAATGCCTCAATGTCATTTCCTTTATTCAGATCCTTTGGTTATATACCTTATCAGTTTCGATTTTAGCCCGCGCTTTTTAATTTTCATAAAATTTGTCGAGAATTATTTTCAAAGTTGAAAACTATTTTTCCCAACACTTAACTAGAAAATTAGTTTTGACCTAATAGTTACATGTATAAATTTTTTAATCAAGTCTAATTTAATTAGTTTAATTTTAACAAAAATTATTCTCATTATTCAAATCATATATAACATACTTTCAACCACCTATATATTCAAATTTTATTATTCAGTTAATAAAATTTAATTGGAAAAAAACTTACATTTCCAAACTTTTTATGAAATAATGAGAGCACAAGTTAATTTAATACAAAACCAAATATGAAAAACGTATTGATTGATTAATTGAGACTATAGAATATTGATATATATATATATCCAAAAATGAATATGGATTGTAATGAGGGTTTTGAATTTTGATCTCGATGGCAACCGGAAGGGATCGATATCTCAACTAGAATATTTTGTGTAACCTCTCATATGTGTTGAGAAAAAACAAACCATTAAAAAAAAATCCAAAAATGAATATGTTAGAAAAAGATTAGACATGTGAGAAGCCGCAAATAGGGAGCAATAGGATAGGGGAGAATAGAGGTGGCATGTGTGATGTGTTGATGTGTTAACTTTTCGGGGTTTCCAAAGTGGAGTGATGAGCTACGTGGCATGACTGTAGAAATCTAAAGCTTTCGTCCAAAGAGAGTGGCATGGTTATCAATTTCCATTACTTGCCCTTCTCTCATTGGTTAACTCTGTCGTACCATGAACGAATTCTGCGCCCCATACCCTACTTTTCCTTTGATTTTTTTTTAAGATTGCCAAAATTATATCCATTATTGAATCAGTGATTAATTTAATAATTTATTTAAATATATAATAAAATAATTTAAAATATAATGTATAATTATTTTAAATATAATATTATTATTTTTATAAAAATTCAAAATTTTCCATTAAAAAGCGATTTAATTACATAAATTCATAATCAAATTGACCAAATTTTTATCATATTTTATCAATTGAATTTTGCATTTGAACCGAATCGAATAAAGGATTGATTTTCAATCCGACTAATCCGATTTGATTCTTAAAACATTATTTTTTTTATGTTGGTATAATAATTACCTTGTCTATTAGTCTATTTAAATAAATAGAAGTAATTTGAATTCTATCTTATACATATAGTAGTTTATTGATTAACAATAAATTAAATTTTTAAATGAAATTTTATTTTAATACGAATTAGTTCTAATTAATTTACAAAATTGAGGGATATATTAAGAAAAAAATTTCTTTTTCCAATTACAACTTTTTATAAGGAAAAAAAGTTAATTTTAATATATTGATTGTATAACACTTTTTAGTTTTTATAAAATTATTATGTTATATCTATTTCTTAAATAATTATTCATGTCGTGGATAAAAAAATGTATTTATTTTTATTAATATAAAAATAATATATAATTATATCCATGTATAAATATTTTAGATTAAAAAATATTAAAATGAATTTATTTTTGTAATTATTCGTAGAATATTAGGTTTGTTAGAAAAAAATAATTAACCTTAATAACTATTTTTGTGAATATTGTTGAGAGTTTATTAAAATATTTGTAAAGATAAAAGATAAAAAAACTTTTCTAATAAATATTCCTAAGACACTTATTAAATAATAAATATGATAATGTTTTATTCTTCTAATAATGTAATATTTATTGTGTTAAAACTTGAGAAAAAATACCTCTTTTAAGGAAAGAATAAGAATTTAACTTGTAATATTCTTAACTCCAATTTTGTAATAATCTTTGTTCTTAATTGGGAGAAAAACAGTATGAGGAAGGGATTGGATTGTTCCATAGTAATGCTTTTCACTTTTCAATTTTGTTGCTCCAAGTATCCCGCCACCCACATGGGAGGGAAGTGGAGATTGGTGAATACACTTTCATGGAATATAAGTTGAAGATTTTTAAAGCTCAAATATAAAAAGCATGCGCAGCACTTTTGCTTGGTCAAAAGTTTTTGAGATTTCTCGGTGGAAATATGAATGGTTTTAGTTTATGTCTTGACCATTTCGTATTATTAAGTCTAAACCCTACAAAATAGGTATTAACTTATGTACCTAACTTCTTTTTAATTTTTTTAAAATTTTAAGTACACCTGTTTAAGTTTTTCAGTTATAGAAATTAGAATACTCAACCACTATAGAATTTTTTCAAGATGTTATTATTTTTTTGTTAATTATTGGTGGGATTATGGTTTTATAAAACCGAGTCAAATTGATAACTAACCCTATTACAATATGATTTACTATAAGTTAAAAATTCTTTACGCATTGATAAATCCGAGTTCAGCAATGAATATGTTAAATTATAATAATAGAAGGATTTTATTGGGTTAATTAGATTTAAGATAGACCAAACAAAATGACCAAATATTCAATCTTCTATTCCACTCTTTAAACTACTATTCTAAGGGTATTCCCCTTTTTACAAGGATCTCTTTTTTCCCCTTGGAGTAAACTAGCACTACTAGTATAATATTACTTTATCTAGATTTTCAACTTGAAGAATTCTTATCCATTGTTATTGATAAAGATGGACGTGTCAATTAATAATCAATGCGGTTTGACTCAAGTTAAATACAAGGATTATTCTTTAATGATTTCCTAATTATTATTTTAGTAATAAGGACTTAAGGAGAGAGTTTCATAATTAAGAGTTGCGATAAGCCTTCATGCATGTTTGCTTAACATGGATTCTCTTAGTCAATACTCAATTTGGTCCATTAAAATTGAGGATTGAAATCAAATTAACTTATAATAAAATTTCCATTCATCTAATTTAGATTCTAAATTTACAATCGTAACTTAAGTTAGCTCTTTAGCCGTTTTGGGTTTAATCGAAATTATTTTATCTCTATAAGTTTCATCATTGCTCTAGAACCTTAGATTTCCCAAATTGAACTTACTATTTTTGCCTTGGTGAAGATGTTAGATCGAGAGCAGCAGCTGGAGTTCTAATAGATCTCAGTCACACAGCATGGAATTTGGGCAACAAAACCAAATAGTATAATTACAAGGTTATTATTTGGAACATGTATTTTGTACGGATTACGCTATTTTAGCTATCAAAATTAGCTATTAAATATATAATACACATTACAATAAAAATGCATATTAAAATTAATAAAAACTACACATGTATTTATATATTAATACATATAAATATATGATAACAGATTTTATTAGCTAATTTTAGTATACAAATAGAATTGTCGATTTTATACATGGCTGAAACATCTAATACTGTGTAATTTTTCTAATAAGTTAATATGACAAATCAGTATATTATTAATAGAGATTTGTTCATGAACTAATACGAATTACTATTATAAATTTTAAAGTTCGAATTGTATTAATTATAATTTTAGAAATTAATTTAAGTCTAATTTTAAATTTCAAAATAGTCAAATTGAATATTAATTAATAATCTTGATAGTTTATTTTAAAACAAAAAATATGTTAGGAGAGATTCCAATTCAAAAAGAACACAAATGTTATTTGAATTATATATATATATTACATGTGTGTAGTTATGTATTTATTTAGTTTGTTATACTGATGAGAAAGGTACTTTAGCACGCATCACATTGATTAAGGGAGCCAATAATGCAATCATTTGATTGCAATCGGACGATGAATGAATTATCATAATAATAGGTACTTTCAGAAAAATCACACATTTGTCTTCTTTACCATATTCATTGTTTGGCTATGAATCTATCCAAATGTGCAGGACAACTCAACATATCAAATGGATAATTGAGGAACCAACTTTTTATTAAAGTATAACCATTCTATTAATTTAAATTTATAAAACAAATAATTTCGTAATACGATATAATACTAGAGTTTATAAACAAAAGATTTTGAATTCAATTTTCTTTACCAAAATAATTAAATTTAGCATAAAATATAATAATTCATGTAACTTCTTTCTATTAACTAAAACTTTTGACACAAATAATTTCATGAGACTTTTGAAATAATTAAAATATTGGTGCCAACTTAAAATATATCTTCAATCTTACCGAATAACAAATACTTTAATAGAATTATTGGTATTGCTAATAAGCTATTTGAATTCGTTTTCTTTTTGTTTTACTATTTTCAGTTTTGGATAAATGAATAGACCAAGTTTTTAGATCGATCTTTAATAGGATATAGGATGGAAAATACTCCAAACTTTCTCGAGCAATTATTATACTGAAGTTAGTTTTGTCTTCTATAAGTTTCCAATTAATTAATATAACATTTCTAACAACGTGTTCATAGAATCATAGTAGATGAGCCACTCAGATCGAGTTCCGTTCAATTGCTAGCTTCTTCATTATGTTTTTGTTTTTTGTTTTTTTGCTTTTTTTTTTTTTTTAATTCTTATTGTGAAAGTGACATATGAAAGCGATCAAGGTTACACCTCAACAGCTAATATATCGTTCAATCAAATATTTTATTACTAAGAATACTAATACTATAAAATTTAAATTATTTAAGACTTAACTATCAAAATCATTTTCGAATTTTTCAAACGCCAATAAAAATTACCTTCAATTTGTTAACGATAAAAATGACTATAATAAAAGTATATTTTTATCACAGATTAAAGGTGATCAAAATATATAAATTTAAACACTATTGACGGATATTTAAATAATTGGTAGATATTTTTGTCCTTAATAAAATAAAGAGTCATTTTTATTTACATTTAAAAATTTCAGGAATAATTTTAGTAGTTAACTCTTTATTTAATCTTATTCTTTAGTATTTGTAACTTCTTTTTTCTTTTAAGAATCAAATTCTTCTATATAAAAATGAGAGATGCTTTTTTCTTCAAAGTAAAAATGAGAAATAATACATACTATCAACGTAACTCAGTGAATACAGTAATAACGCATAGAAGAGATTTTTGTATGAGTACTAATCTAACACGTCATGTTTACACAAACTAATAAAAATCACTTTATTTAATTTTAAATAAAAATTAATAGTTACTTCATTACTATTGTAAATTAACTAAAACATAAATTAAAAAGAAATTTTAAATTTTTTTTTCAAAGGGTGACTACTTTTTGTTTGGATTTAAAAGTTTTAATCGAAAAAATTAAAGTGCTTAAGAAATTATTTATTATGATCAAGGATAATTTTTCTTATCATAACCATAAAAAGGCTAGTGTATATTAATAATGTTATCTTATAGTTATTAGTAATAAATATGATTAATTAAGATGATAAATGCTAGATTGGGTTCAGAATTTAAAGTAACCAATTTTTTTTTTATAAACATAATATATAAATGAAATATGTTTTAGGAACAGAAATTTACGTAACAAATTTTCTTAAAATTCTTTTTATATATTATTGTAGAATTATTTTTATGTATAGATATATAAAAATGAATGAAATAATATATTCAGATACACTAGTGTGTTAGTCACCCAAAAAAAGATACACTAGTGACTAGTGTGTTAATATATAGGTACTAATGTACCTATTAATTCACTTTTTTAATGTATTCGTATGTCCATATTAGTGAAAATGTTAAATACTTTATATTATTACTAGGAAGAACCGGGTTTCAATATTATAATAAATTAGTATATGTACCGTGCAATGTACGGAAAATGATTAGTATTTTTATATTTTAAATTAAATTATTTTTTATATGTATTTGTGGAATAATTTTTGAAAAATAAGGTACGTATATTTTTTTTCCTAAAATTACTTAAAAATTTTAAAAATAAATATTTTGTCCATTTTGAGAGTATTTTTGAAACATTAGCAAGCCTCAAGGATAAAAAATATTTTACCTATTTTAATTAGAAACGTTGCGTAAATTATATCAATTATATATTATATTTATACTATCAAGATTAATCATGTGAGATATAATTATATCAATATAGACTAATTACTATTCTAGTGGTCATCAAATAAGAACACTTTTAATAGAAATAAAATTGATTTGCAAATTCAAAGTCATTAATCATATATGATATATATTTTAATGTTAAATTTTAGAAGAAAAAATCAAAATAATTGCAACTAAACATTTTAAATTTATAGAATACAACTCTATGAAATCAAATTTTAATATCCTACTCTTTTTGTGCAAGAATTTATATTCTATTCTATTGTATTTATTAATCAATGTTAGATATAATACTTTTAAAACTCAATGGTTAATTTCTAATAATCCCTTATAAAAACCAAACAAAAATAATAAAAATAAACATTGATTTTAAGAATAAAAAAATAACCGAAGAATTTTAATTTATACCCTCTATCATATCTAAATCATAAAAACACTTGTACATTTATGAAAAAGATAAAATTTTAATTTATACCCATTACAAATTAACTTTGTTTATAACCAAAAAATATATTATTATTGTATGAAACGATTACAATAAAAAAAATGATAAAAATCAATTGTTTTAGGAAAAAATCGATATAAGAAAGAATTAACTTAAGTTATTAAAAATGATAATATATATTCTTGTAACCATTGACTAATTTCGCTGAATTAAGTATTAACTTTAATAAATCTTATCATTTAATAAATAATACTATTCAAAATAATGTTTTAAGCATTAACTTTAACAATTCTTATCATTTAATAAATAATAGTATCAAAAATAATATTTATAAGAGAATCGCATGAAAACTAACATCAGAATGCGTCACCCCAGTATGTCTGACTACTATGCATTTATAATTATATAATATAAATGATTTGTGTGATAAGTTATTTTCTAAAATAATCATTTAATACATATTAATCTTTATTTTAATTAATATAATTAATATAAATTACTTTATTAAAATTTTGCACTGTCACATCGGAATGCGCCACCTCAGTATATTATTAACGTAATAAATATTTTTTATGTAAATAATTGACAAATTTTTTTATAATATTTTTTCAAAAGTAATGTTGAGAAAAGAGTTCTTGATTTGTGTTAATAAAATTATATATTAAAAATCATGTGCAAAGTTAATGTAATAAATATTGATTTGTGTTTAAATTAATATGAATTACTTTTTTTAAAATTATACATAAGAGATAATGTAATTTAATTATAATTTGCATTTAAAAGTATAAATAAATAAATTATTTTTATATTAAATATTGATTTGTGTTTAATTACTTTTATAATTTTATTAATATTTAAATTCAAATCTTAACTATTTTTTTTTTTTCAGATAGCTCTCTCCTATCTTATAATTTTATTATTGTAATATGATATAGGAAAAAAAATAAACAAATTAAAAAGTATATAGAATTTATCCCTTAAAATAAAATGCATACATAATAATAAAAACAAAAAATATTATTTATTAGAAAACAAACATAAAGAAAGTACTTATACTAATTAATAATCTCTAAAAAATAACATAAAATAATTAAATCACTTTCATTAATGGATATTTTTTATTTTCTTTCTTCATTTATATATAATCATCCATCTATATACATTTTAAAATCAATTTGAAAACTAAGCATGCATTATAATGTACCATATAATCAATTTTGCACCTAATTTTCATATAATTACATTATATCTTGATTACTTCTCTTAATAGTTTCTTCCCATAAAAATAATACAAAATACAATAGTATAAAATCAATTACGTATAGCACAAAAATATAGTATACCTCAATACAAAAATCAAAACAAAAGAATAAGACATGAGTGTATGAAGGTATACAATAGTACACGTAGATTAATTCTTTTGTTAAATTAAATTATATTTTCTTGTTTTATTTATCATATGAATAACTTACCTAAAATAATATGCTGATGAGAGAGATACGTATACTGGCAATAGAATAAAATTAGAATATGTAAAATTTGACAAAAATAGAGATAAAAAGAAACAAAAAATAATAAAAAAATTACAAAAGTTGTATGCAAACACAATAAAAGAAAATGAGCAAAAAGTTAATTTGAATTCATATACATATAGATGATAATAACGTAATAAATTAAATAAAATCAATTATTTATGAAATAATTTGATATGTTGTCTAAATTATTTGATTGGAATAATCAGCAACTAATTAGTATCATAATTGATTTGTTTTGCAGTAAATATTGATTCACACTTAATTAATATGAATATTTACCAAAAATAATTAACAGAATTAAAACGCAAACTGTCCTGGCACCAGAATGCACGACGTCAGCATTCTTGGCGCCAGAAACAATTGCGTTGTAGTATAATATAATGATGATGATTAAATTATATTTTCTTGTCTTATTTATCATATGAATGACTTATCTAAAATAATATGCTAATGAGAGAGATACGCATACAGGCAATAGAATAAAATTAGAATATGTAAAATTTGACAAAATAGAGATAAAAAGAAACAAAAAATAGTAAAAAAATTACAAAAGTTGTATGCAAACACAATAGAAGAAAATGAGCAAAAAGTTCATTTGAATTCATATATATAGATGATAATAACGTAATAAATTAATGAAATAATTTGATATGTTGTCTAAATAATTTGATTGGAATAATTAGCAACTAATTAGTATCATAATTGATTTGTTTTGCAGTAAATATTGATTCGCACTTAATTAATATGAATATTTACCAAAAATAATTAACAAAATTGAAACGCAAACTGTCTTGGCACCAGAATGCGCCACATCAACATTCTTGGCGCCAAAAACAATTGAGTTGTAGTATAATATAATGATAATCATGGCAATTTGGTTTTGAAATTATAAACACACAAATAAATATTTAGTTAGATGATATAGCTTAAAATTCTTGCAATATAAAATTATGACATTTTATTCATACTAATTACGTTAGTAAATAATATGTTTTTAAAACTTAAAAGCTATAAAGCACGGACATTTTGGCGAATTGGCGTGTTTACATGTCGGACACGTTTTGGACACGACACTCACCGACATTCGTCCGACACGCGTATCTTAAGTGTTCATCCGTGTCCTTAAAAAAAGAAAAAAAATATCTTTTCGGACACATTTGACACTCCAAAATATCATCACGTGTCCGCGTGTCCAATTTTATTCTTAACTCATATCCTTAAAATGAGTTTAAAAGTAATATATATGACCATTTGTTAACACTAAAAGTTATTTTAAATACTTTATATAATTAAAATAGACATTTACAAATAATAATTTAAATTTTAATATTAATAAAATATCAAAATATTATTATAATTTTTTTAAAAATATATTATATTTTATATATATGACGTGTCTCTGAAATTGAGAATAATGTGTCGATATATCGCGTGTTGTATCGTGTCCCGTGTCCGTATCCATGCATCATAGTTTAAAAGAGATATGCAAAATATAAAGACACAAATTCCTAATCAGACCAAGTCTCAAATAGATAATGAAGAAGAGAAAGAAGAAAATAATGTTGCGGACTTGCGGAAAACAAAATGAAGAAAAAGAAAGAGAGGAGAAGAATGAGAAAGAGTTGGTATAAAGAATGTAAAGGAAAATCCGAAAATACAATATGGGGACAAAGAAATTATTAGTTCCTCTTGGAGTAATTCTAATTTTTCGCTCTGACGACTGGAGTGTATTTAATTTATTTAAAATTAATAATAATAATAAAATTTACATTAATTATATTACTCTCTTTAACTCTTTCTCTCTCATACTCCATTTCATTTAATTTCATGTCTTTTTTCCTCTTATTCATTATTCATCTTCCAATTTTTTTGTAAATACTCACTTGAAGTTTTTCTCAAGACAAGTTCATTTCAAATTTTTTATTATTTGTTTTTTTTATCACATTTAATAATATGTTAAAATGATATTTTATAAATTTAGTTCTTGTTTTTATTATTCTTAAATTTCAAAATTAATAATATTAATAATACAACTCACGGTATTATTTATGATTTATTCTCTCTAAGATTTTAGAAACACAACATTTTTACGTTTTTTTATGAAAATTTAATAAAATGTTAAATTTTATATTCCAGTAATTTAATTCTTATTTTTAACCATTTTCAATTATTTATTCATCAACATAAAATAATATTTATAATGTTATTCTTCAACATAAATATATAAAATGAATGTAATTGAAATACAACATCATGGTTTATAGAAGATTAGGCGTTTCACTTAAAAATTCTTAAAAAAATAGCATAAAAAATTTTAAAAGAGTATAATACAATTACAATCTTCTTATAAAAAACACAATTTGAATATATTGCTCCAAGCATCACTTTCGGCATAGTCACCGATAATGTTAGAAGCATACTTTAGACATAACTACAAACAGAAATCTAACAATTAGTCAATAACTCATCCCATAACGTTATTAGTAACAGATGATACAAATAATTTAAAAATAGTAAAAACAAGAACCGAACATATGAAATATAATTTTAACTTATTATTAAATGTGACAAAAAAAAAGTAAATTAAAAAAAATCTAAAATAAAATTGTATTAATATGAACTTCAAATAAGTATTCTGATGATAGTTGAAAGATGAAAAGTGAATAAAGTAATCCATGAGAGAGAAAAATACATAAATGAGAAGAGTTGGAGACAGAATATCGTAATTAATACTGTTAATTTTATTATCATTATTATTAATTTTAAATTAATTAAGTACAATCTACGTCACAAAATTTAAATGCCAGAGTAAGAAGTTAAAGGGTGCCTGATTTGGTGCTCCATAAAGATTTGAAATTTTGAAACTCCTTAACAAAAGGTACAGTTTTAGAAGAAGTAGCATGCAATTAATAAAGAGAGAAGGAGTGAGATGTCGTTAATAAGAAAGAGAAGGAGTGCAATTTAATTAATAAGAAAGAGAAAAAAAAACTTTTCAAGTTTTGTTTATTTTTAACTAAAATAATATATATATATATATATATATATATAT
>JASCZI010061299.1:6974-19874 GCA_036250425.1 Stylosanthes scabra
TACCAAGTTATTTGCCTTGGTGAGGGTGTAGTCTTCAACTTGGACAGCATATTCCATGTATTTCACAGAAGGAAAATGCGTACGAGCAAACTTCTGTAGCAATCCGACTCTCTTATCTTTGTTATCCCTGCTCTTGATTCTATTTTGCAGACCAAAACCATGCTTCATACGTTTAGATCTTTAATAGCAAAAACATAATAATTATAAATTAGCAGACAAACAAGCAGTATGCGTTACCTGTGCCCTATTCCTGGCACACGAATACCTTTCTCCTTCATACTTTCTACAAAGTCATAAGGTGTAAGACTCTGGAAAAAAAATCAGTAAGGCATGTTGAAATTCTAGATGGGTGTCAAAAGCTGAAGTATACCAGCTTAAAAGGAAACGCCTATTGATCATACCCTGTCACAAGCATCCTTGAAGTAGCGAGCAGCATCATCAACAGCACCCCCAAATCGTGGACCAATTGTAAGTAACCCTGTTTCAAAAGCACATTACCCACCATTTAAACCGAATACTAGCATAAAGAATCACTGTCTCCTCAGATACTAAGCATACCTCAGCTGTAAACTGTAATACCTGATACAAGACTAGAGACAAGGTCCTTCCCAGCCCTTGCTGTCACTATGGCATTGTGAGCACCAGAGACACAAGGACCATGGTCAGCACAAAGAATGATGCATATCTGTCCAATGTAATACATCAGCAAAATAGAAGCTGGAGGATAGTATTCAATGTTTTATTTGAAAAGCAGTATCTAAATGAAAAAGTGGCAGCACTATGACATACTTAAAAAAAGGCTTGAAGCTAAGCATATGCAATTGAACCATAAATTGAGTGCAATAGCGGGGAAGTCTACCTCAATAAATTGAGTGCAATAGCGGGGAAGGCTGCGTTTGAACCATAAAAGAGAGATAACATCACCCACACCTAAACCCTTTTCGATAATGGAAGACATGGGTACACCAGCATAGCACGGCTCCTCGCCTAAAATATGGAAGAGAACCTTAATACAACTATCAAATCTGTGTCTAGGAGACAGAGACAACTCAATGTATTTCAAGTTACTTCGCTAATGGATCACATACCTCTATCATCAGAGATGGTGGAAATGATATGAGTTGGGGCACGCACTTTTCCACTCTTAATTGCAATGTTAAGGTCCTCAGGGATAGGTGGAGGGGTGAACTCCTTCACTTTTGTTATATTCCCTTTTTTAACCTTGCAAGAGGAAACTCAACCATGATGCTATAGCTAATCAAGGAAGGTTTGTAAAACAGTGCTCTCTTCTGGGGCTGGGAGAAATTTCAAAGAGACAAGAAGTAGACTAACCAATTTGTCATATGTTTCCTTTATTGCATCTTCAAAAGCTTCATATGATGTGGGAACAACAGCTCCAGCTTCCCGTAGTGCCTGATTTTTTGCTTGAGCAGACTCCATTTCACCACCACTTTTGGCTCCCTTGATTTATGCATGCCGAAAAATATTAGGAATTGGCCCTCTTATATACGATTGTTTTAATTGTGAAATAGTGAAAAATAATGAAGCAAAGACATACAGCATGACCAAATTGTACTTCAGATTTGAAGAGTCGTGCACAGGTTCCACTAACCCAAGCAACAACTGGTTTTGTTACTTTCCCTTGTTTTAGGGCTTCCACAAGAGAATACTCATCACGCCCACCAAGTTCCCCAAGTACTACCATCATTTTGACCTGAGGTTTTATGCGAATCAAGACTAATCAATAACAAGAAATTGACGAGCTATAAATTACAAGCAAACATTTATGAGTGGTTGATATATACATATAGTACCTCCAAGATAAATACAAAAATTTACCTGGGGTATGTTGTTATATCGCAAAACATGGTCAGAAAGTGTGGAACCCGGAAAAACATCTCCTCCTATGGCAATACCTGTAGCAAAAGCAGGATATTATAACTCAACAAGAATGAAAAATACAAAATGAAACCAGAATTCAAACTCAGTGGTACCTTCATAAATTCCATCAGTTACACGGCCAATAGTGTTATACATTTCATTGGACATACCACCCTGAAATTCAAAAAAGTTGTTTTTTCTCAAAACCATCAAATATGTCAGAAACAGGACAAGAAAAATAAAGCTCAAATTCCAAATTTATTGTGACTACTAGAACTAACAGTTGGTATTATATAAACAATTTAAATTGTAAGATCTATACAAATCATGTTTAGCTAAACTCCACGCATCAGTAAAAATCTTGAACACCTTTTGCACCTTGTTAACACCATATGAAAAAGGTTTATCCTCAACACAGGAATTTAGGAAGATGAAAATGTGTATTTAACAGGAAATGGATTATACACGTACAGATTTAGAAACAAATCCTACAGATCCAGGCCTGTAGAGCTTGCAATGAATTATATTGTCGATTGTTCCAGCTGTGTCACCTATCTTGAAAGCACCGGCTTGAATGCCTCCAACAGTGGCTGGGCCAATAACAACCTAGCATATCATCATTAGCTCCAAAATAAGTATTACAGGATAATCTGTTCAACTATTATGAAGGTTTGAATTTTTCATTTCTTCTCTAACCTTGTTGTTTGCCCGGGCATATGCAATTAATTGCTTAGTGTCTGACTCAGGTACACCTTCAGCAATAATAGCAACAACTCTAAGTGTTGGCTGTTTCAGAGCAGCCATGGATGATGCTGCGGCACTGCAAGTATATCAAACAATACTTTTCACGGAACTGTGCAATAACATAGACAGATGCAAAAACACCACCTACCTTCTAAATGATGCAAAATTGATGAACACATCAGCAGTAGGATGCGCAGCACAAGCTGCTTCAATGCTGCAAAAGAGGAAAAACACACGGCTATGAACACTTTGCACTAGACAAACAATAGCTCAGTTTCTATTCAGTAGTAAACTGCATGTGCTGGTAAAGAGAACGCTATATCTTTCAATGACAAAACACTATACCTAGAATGAACTGGGATGGCGATTTCCACCTGACCAAAAAAGAGCTTTTGAAATCCCTCAGAACCAGGACTAATTATTCCAGCAACTGAGGGTGTTTCCCTTCCTATAAATACAAAAGTGGAGTTTCCATTAACTCGCTTATAATGTTTGTGTGGAGGAATATCATGTGATAGAGTCGACACAAACCACAAACAAAGTCAAAATCAAGCATCCGCTGGACGGGTAGCTGCTTGTAGTTGTAGAATAAAGCCTGTGTATTACGGGAGAATAGTTGTCCAGTGGCCATGACAAAGATATACCTGGTCTCATACGTGTAAATTACTTTCTAATTATGCAGCAGATACCCGAAACAGTGAAAATATAAAATGTAATAATATATCCTCTATAATAGTCAAAATCTCTGACAGAGAGGTTAATATTTAAACCTAATCATTGGTAAACTAATAATACCCTTAATATTATAAAAAATCATTCCAAATTCCATGATCAAAATATGAATAGAAAAACAAAGCAGATCAACGGGAGTCACCTCTTTAGCTTGAAATAAAGGGAGGAAAACAAAACACAGTGAAAGTTGAGGAGAAAAAATAGAATTCAGAGGATACACTTACGAAGAAAAATGGAACCTACTCCACCACTCACACTCTCGCAATGAAATGAACCAAAATAATTAAGAGAAACAAAATTTGTCAACGAAACAGATCCAAAACCAAAACAAATATTAAACTACCAACGAAACAGACGTGACAGTATAGGGTTTACTAATTACGCACTAAATTAAACCAACTAAAAGCTAACGCTCATCCAACACATGAAAAGCAAAGCTCAGCTACCACAAAATCGAAGCGTAACGCATTTGACATCCAAACCATAAACGTAAATACAAAATTCAGGTTTCGGCATTTCAAATGAAACATGGAAGATCTGGCGAATGCGAATGCGCACAAATAGCATGTAGAATGGAAGTGGCTAAACGTGAGCCCATACGCATGACATGGAATCGGAACCAACAACAGAGGAAGGAGAGAGATTTGAGATTGGAAACGAAACGAAGAAGGAGGGGAGCAGAGAGAGAGAGAGTACCTGTCTTGGCTTGGCTTGGCTTGGTGACGAGGGGAATAGAGTGGGGAAGAAGAAATGCATGAAAATGGGAGGGAGCGGATTTATATGGCAGTGAAAAGGATTGAGTTTGTCACGTGGCGCGGGCTGATAGTTAGCTCACGAGTCACGCGACATATGAGTCTATTTTCACTTTATGACTGTGATTTGAGTATTATACTGTGAGTATAATTATAAGCAGCACGATTGATTTTTCTTAATTTTTTTTTACCAACACTTAAGTCAACTATTATATCTTTATTTTTTATGCAAAATTAAATCAATCAAATATATTATTAAAATAAATATATTGGCCAACATAAATAAAATTATTGATTATTGAATATTTTTCTGAAAGAAATTTAGATTAACCATTATGATACACCATTATATTGAACAAACATCTTGATAGACATAGCGCAATAATTCAACTAATGACAAAAGATTGATACTAGAAAATCAAATTAATAATGCTTGAGCGTCACATTGAGCTTAAGCGTGGCTCTGAGCTTGGGTAAATCCATGAACACCGTTTCCATAATGCCGTAGCCTTTGACGAAACGAAAATAACCTGTCCCAGAAACAACACTAAATTCACGTTCCTTCTTTTCGAAAATATCAGAGCCTTGAATCTCCAACGTGCTTCCTTTGAACTCTCCATCGGTGAATATCACCGAGAATGCCATGTACAACGCTTTTCCGTCAAGCTGCGAGTTTATGTAAATTCCCTGGGCCCTTCCGATGACTTCTGAGTCGATGCTGGGTCCCACTGTTACTGGGTCATCCACGACTGCAACGGTGCCGAAGTGGAGGATGCTGGAAGTGGGACCAGCCTTTCCGGCCACGGTTGCTGCTGTTGTGTCTTCGCCGCTGAACTGATCGTGGACGTAGAATGTGAGGTTTGTTTGTTTTGGCCGGAGCTTTTTTGGAAAGGTGTAGGCTACGTAGATGATTGTGACAGTGAAAATGAGGAAGAAGTAGTTGGAAGTGAGACTCATTTCGGTGGCCATGGCTGGTCTAATGGTTTGAGCTATGGCCTATGGCTATGGTTGTTGTTACTAATTAATACTAGTACCCGTGTTAGCGTTGATTTAATTATGATTATTAGCATCAATTCCCAAAGATGCTTATGTCGGTTCTACTCTTGTTTGTTGATATTCCTCGAGGGAAGCGACAAGTGGTAATATTGTAATAATATAACTATATAAGGACCCTTTAATAATACGAGAAAAAAAACTTTCAAAATGAGAAAAATTACAATACTATATATAAGAATTTAATTATTATTAAATTTATAATATTAACATATATTTATTAAAAAGGTCACATTTTCTATATTTGTTAGGAACTCATCAGTTTATATATCATTACTATTATGTGATATAATAGAGTGTGGCTGAGTGGCTCCTACTTAATTAGAGAATGAACTTAAATCACTATCATATATGAAGAAAAGAATCTTTTCCCAAACCATTTGCAAGAAAAGTGATAAGGAAAAATTGTTAACATATTAAAATGGAGTATTATATCATTCAATGATAGTACATTATTAAAAAAATCAAATAAATAATTCTATAAAATTAATACAATTTATTGTTTAAAATACTAATCAATACAAATTAAAATTATTAACTATTTTGAGCTTTTTCTCCCAATTAAAATAAGAATAATTATATTTAAAGGTTGAATGATCGTAGAGTAAAAAGCTATGATGAACGGACACGGGACACGATACGACACGACACACCGACACGCCAATCTCAATTTTTCATATGATGGGGACAAGACATATATATATATATATATATATATATATATAATATAATATAATGTATTTTTAATAAAACTATAATTATATCTTGACATTTTATTTATATTAAAATTTAAATTATTATTTTTAAATATTTTTTTAATTATATAAAATATTTAAAATAATTTTTAGTTTTAAGAAATAGTAATATATACTACTTTTAAACTCATTTTAAATTCATTTTAAGGAAATAAGTTAAGAATAAAGTTGGACCCGCGGACACATGATGATATTTTGGAGTGTCAAGTGTGTCCGAATAGGTATTTTTTTGTTTTTTTAAGGACACGGATGGGACACGGAAGACGCGCGTGTCGGACGAGTGTCGGTGAGTGTCTTGTCCAAAATGTGTCCGACACGTGGACACGTCAATTCAACGAAGTGTCCGTGCTTCATAGGTAAAAAATAAGAAAAAAAATATAAAAAAAAGGAAAAAGAAAGGAGGAAAAAAAAGTAGAACAAAATTTCAATGTAATTCACCTAAGATAGTAGACACCTGTTTAGAATTTAAATATAGTGTAAAAAAAAATAACATGTCATGCAAATAAGAGCTACTTAATCACGTAAAAAAAAAAAAACTTAGTTAGTCTATTATTTGCACTAAGGGTGCATGCTAGGATAATGATAAAGAGAAAAAAATTTCATTAATGAGTGGTTTGTTTTTGAATTATGTGAGATATATTTATTTTATTTTTATTAAATTTTAAAATGAAAATAATACTTCTCTTGATCATATGCACATAAAATGCTCTTCATCTCCATCATATAATGCTCTCCATCATGTAATTATGCATTTAGAAGACCTATAATAGTAGTAGTGAACTAGCGACTCATTTCCTACTGGAAAGCTATTTTGCTTCATACAAGTAGTGTGTAAATACTGAATACCGAATACTTACTGCTAAATTACTATCTTCAAACCAAGTTCCAGTGCAACAATTAAATAAATGAACCAAGTTTCACCACAAAGAAGACGAAAAAGAAAAGGTCCTCTGTATATATATGTTGAGTTGTTGACAGATGCAAGCCACAATAATTCCACAAATACCAAATCCATCATAGCAATCGTTAACGTTTAAACAATCAAACATTTTCCGTTATTACATAAGAACTTCTCCCATCTAACAAGTAACAACGCTCTCGCCGGATAAAAAAAAGAAAGATACAGAAATAATTAATGCACGATCATAGGAAATTTTAATTAAAGAAGAAACATTGCTGTTTTGTTCTTAGTTTTAGTAATCAATAATTATCACTGACTTCCTGTGAAGAATTTACGCGTTTTAAGTTACCTTAAATTCTCTCACTTGTAACTGTTCTCTGTCTCAGTTTCTTCTCTACAAAGCAGCTCCTGCTTCTGCAGCGATGAGGTCTAATTCCCAATACCCATTTTCTCTCATAAATTTTTTCTCCATTATCTTAATTACAACTGCAAGAGCTGAAGAACCAGCTTCCAAATCCTTCTTAATCTCATGCGGTTCTTCCACCGGTGGAACAGATTCCAACGGAAGAAAATGGTTGCCAGATTCCAAGTACCTCACAGCACCTTCTTCCATTGACACAAAGAGTTCAACAGCAAAAGAACAAGACCCTTCTATTCCTTCACAAACACCATACATGTCCGCAAGGGTCTTCACTTCTTCTTCTTCTTCTTCATCAACTTACCAGTTCCCTGTTTCACCAAACACACGCCACTATATTCGCCTCCACTTTTACCCTTCCATCTACGATTCTTCTCTTGATCCAAACAACGCATACTTCTCCGTTCACGCAAATGGCTTCACTCTGCTCAACAACTTCAGTGCCTACCTCACAGCAAAATCTCTCTCACACGCCTACTTCATCAAGGAGTATTCTCTTGTCCCTGCAGAATCAGGTAAACTCAGCATCACCTTCACACCGTGTTCCAAACCCCGTGGATCATACGCTTTCATCAATGGCATTGAAGTTATTACTGTCCCTGACATGTTCACTCAACCACCACCTCTGGTCTCAACTCACCAATCCATTTCCATTGCCAACTCATCGTCGCAAACCATGTTTCGTTTGAACGTTGGTGGACAATACATTTCACCAGACAGAGATTCCGGTGGTCTCGGCAGAACATGGGACGATGATTCACATTACCTGTTCGCCGCAGCCTTTGGTGCCACTGCTGCGGCGGATAAGAATCTTACGATTCGATACGATTCTGATCTTCCAGAATACATTGCTCCTAAGGATGTTTACGCCACCGCAAGAACAATGGGTACTACTAATGCAGTGAATCTGAATTATAACCTCAGTTGGGTTTTTCAGGTTGATGCAAATTTCACCTACATTGTGAGGCTCCATTTTTGTGAGCTGTTTCTCAGCAAAATTAACCAGAGAGTGTTTAACATTTACGTTAACAATCAAACAGCAATAGAGGGTGCTGATGTTTATGGGTGGACTAAATCCAAAGGTGTTCCTATTTATCAAGATTTTGCCACTTTTGTTGTGGATGTACCTGGTGTTGATGATCAAGAATTGTGGGTGGAATTGCATCCGGCTAAGAAAACAAATCCACAGTATTCCGATGCAATTCTTAATGGGTTGGAGATATTCAAGATCAGTGACAGCAATGGAAACTTGGCACGGCCGAATCCTACGCCATCAAGTATGCTTCTTGATTCAGAATCAGAAGCTAAGAAAGGTAACAAAAAACATAGTAATCTAGCTGCAGTTATTTCTGCTGGAATGGTTCTTCTTGTTGTAGCTTTATGCTTACTTATTTACCTTAGAAAGAAGAGCATAGCTGATAGAAATGGAATTGTTCTTGGTAATTGGCTGGCCACACATGACTCGCCGAACCCATCAACTGAATATGGCCGCCATAAGAGTGGTGCTGGTTGTAGTATTTCAACACAAGGCTTATTATGCCAAAACTTTTCAATGGCAGAGATTAAACTCGCTACAGAGAACTTTGATGAATCACAGGTTATTGGTGTTGGTGGATTTGGGAAGGTTTACAAGGGTGTCATACAAGGAGTGAAAGAAGTTGCTGTGAAAAGATCTAATCCATCTTCAAATCAAGGAATCGACGAGTTTCAGAATGAAATTTACATGCTTTCAAAGCTAAGGCACAGGCATTTAGTCTCTCTAATTGGATTTTGCCAAGAAGATGGTGAAATGATTCTGGTTTATGATTACATGGCCAATGGAACTCTTCAGCAGCATCTCTACAAGAGTAACAAGCCATCTTTGCCATGGAATCAAAGGCTTGAAATATGTATCGGAGCCGCGAGAGGGCTTCACTACCTTCACACCGGTGCCAAGTTCACCATCATTCACCGGGATGTGAAAACATCAAATATCCTTTTGGATGAAAGTTGGGTAGCAAAAGTCTCTGATTTTGGTTTATCCAAAACTGGTCCAAACATGAATCAAACCCATGTCAGCACAATGGTGAAAGGTAGTTTTGGTTACTTTGATCCTGAATACTTTCGCAGGCAACAACTAACAGAGAAATCTGATGTTTACTCTTTTGGGGTGGTTCTGTTTGAGGTGTTATGTGCAAGGCCAGCACTTGATCCTAGATTGCCAAAAGAGCAAGTTAGTTTAGCTGATTGGGCTTTGATGAACCTAGAGAAAGGTTCACTTGAAGATATCATTGATCCTCATCTTCAAGGGAAGATTAGCATTGATTGTTTGCAAAAGTTTGGTGAGATTGCTAAGAAGTGTTTAGCTGATAATGGCCTTGAACGTCCTTCAATGGGTGATGTGCTGTGGACACTTGAGCTTGCACTTCAGCTGCAGAAGAAGAATCCTGATGCAGGAAAACTTGAAGGAAAGGAAATAGAGAAGGCACATGATGACTCAAGCAGCGTGTTCGATGACTCAAGTTCTAACGCAGTCTTTTCACTAATTGCTATGCCAACAGGAAGATAAGGAGTAGTACTTGTGTTATTTTCTGAAGATCAATCTTCTTAGTTATTCAATGAATAATGTAGAAAGAAAGTCAGAATTATGCTTAATTAATATGTACTTATTTTCAGGAAGGTTTTTTTTTTTTTTTTTTCATCTATTTGCACACAAAAATCAGTTATTAGTATATAATATACATTAAAATATAAAATACATATTAAAAATATTTAAATTATACGTATGTTTTATATTTTAATATGTATTATGTATCGATTGCTGATTTTGATGATTGATTTGATTTTGATGATTGATTTTAGTCTACAAGACTAACTCATAAAACTAATATCAGTCAAAATAACAATAATAATGCAGTGAAAAATACAAGCAAACTGCAAACACTAGAATTGATAAAAGTAAAACGACGAGTCTATCATACATTCATACTAGTTGGTTGTGACTTGTGAACAACAAATCATTCAAAAATCACCAAATTGCTAAAGTTGTAGGATGATAGTAAAATTGAGATAAGAGACAGATATCTAAGGATTAGGTAAATCAATTTAATCAATAATCCTTTGAATGGTAAAGATTTCGTTGCCTTTGCTAAGAGAAGGGTCCCCGCCACCTCAAATTGTATCTTCAACCCAGAATCCATTCTCATCTGTCGGATATCGAAAACCCAATCCCCACCTAACACAATGTCTGCACCTTCTCCAAGATCAACCACGAAAAAATCACGTCTTATTTCCATCTTCACCCCCAGCACCTTAACCGCTAACCCCTTGCACAACCCTCCGTTTTCCGCCACGCTTCCATCTATGTAAGCGAAACGCACACGGGTTTCCGACGTCGGGAGCCTCAGCTCTTTCACCACCCTCTTTGCGAAGAAACTGAGGCTAGAACCAGTAGACAACACCATCACCACTATTCTTCCCTCGATCTTCCCCCAGAACTTCATCAACCCATCCTTCGAGCGCCGGCACCTCGCTTCGGCCACTTCCGAGAGGTCCATGAGATCAGAGAGTGATTCCGCCTCGAAGGAACTCAACTCCGCCTTCACATCCTCCCTAAGCCCGTTTACGAAGATCGACCTCGAAACGACGTCGTTCAGCTTCTCGAAGAGGTCGCGGTATTCCTTAACGGTGCCAGTTTGACGGAGGTTGAGTAACACGTCGAAGACGTTCTCGGCGGCCTCCGTTAGGAAGGAGCGCTCCGCTGCCTTTGTTCCGCTACCTGCACTTTTCTCTTTCTTTCTGTCCATGGCAATGGGAGATGAAACTTTCTCTTCTCTCTCTTCTAGGTCTTGATAATTCTATTTTGTATTTTTACTTTTCTCTTTTTTTCTGTCGATGGCAATGGGAATGGCAATAATTCTATTTTGTATTTTTCTTTGCCACTACAACTTTTGCTAAGAAGTAAGAAGGCTGATGAGTGAGTCATGAATCATGACATTGGCATTGAAGCTTTTTATTATTATTATTAACAAGGATTGTTGTTAAAAAATTAGTACAATAATTCTATTTGTAAAAATTATATAAAAAAATCAACTTGAATCTCTTCCTTTCTTGTATATACATTAAGTTAATAGTTGATGACAACCTTTTAAATAGAACTTTAATCCACCAGGTATTAATCCTCATCAAGAATTCATGATGGAAATTATTTTCCAAAACTTTAAAATAGTAAAAATAACTATATTACCAAACCCACCTTACACACATTTTCCCCCTGCTCCCGTTATTCCAACGTACGAGTGATCGATGAGTCACTGTTGCTAAGTGTAAAATCTTTTGAATATGTTTGAAGTGAGAATAGATCTGTTGCTGCCGTTGTTATGATGCTGTTGTCCGAAGTATTTATTAGCAAATTCATCCTCAAAAATATTACATTTTTTAAATTAATTTTTAAAAATTTTTGTTAGTCATATTAAATAAATAAAAAATAATTTAATTATAATTATTTTTTAAGAATTAATATGACTAATAAATTTTTTTAGAAATTAATTTGAATAATGAAATATTAATATTTTTAGGAATTAATTTAAATATTAATTCAATATTTTATTATTCTTTTATTACAGTAAAAAAATATAGAGCTAATTTAAAAAGATAAAGTAAAATAAAAGGATCAATTTAATAAAGAAAAATATTAAATGACCTAAAACTTAAGCTTAATTATAAATCTAATTCTACTTAGAGAAATTTTTATATTTTTATATTTTTAATATTTTTTTAAAAACAACATTTATAATTGAATTTTTTACCTTTTTAAATATTAGACCTATAATTAAACTTAAATTTTAGTTTTCTCTATCACAATTCTTTAATAAATATGTTAAATTAAAAATAACATAGATAAATAATTATTTTTAAAAATTAATAATCAATCTCAAATATCTAATTAATTTAACTAATGCCGTGTCTTTTTCAATAAATATATATATTAAAGTATGGGAAGCGTTTCGCATGAGACAATTTGTTTCTCTGTCTTATCATGTGACACCTATAATTATCGTTGAGATGTGACTTTTGATTTAATAGACGGTTCTTATTGGTTGAATGATTTTTCAGTAGTCTAACTTTTTTGAGACTTACGCTAGACAGCCACCGGTCATTATTATTGCATGTCTTAGTCTTGTTGTTAATGCCTTTAAAAGGCAGCTTCCGTTGGTTTTGTTTAAGCTGCCATTAGTCTGTTGAGGTTTGGGACATTTTGGTTGGGCCAGTTGAAAATCAATTGGATCTGGCATTTGGTATTTTATTTTTTTCCTTTTGGAACAAAAAAATTGGTTATTTCCAACCTTATCATCCCTCAATGTGAGTCTTTCGGCATAATAAGGAAAATAATTAAAGTTTGATCCATTTGGACATAGCTTTTCGGGTTTCTCAATCATATTTGTGTTGAGGTTTTTATTCAACCATTTATCTGCAACCACTGCATTCAGCTTTGTTTATCTTTGCAATAGCCAAAGTTGATGTCTTCAAGTTCTTCCATGTTTAGAAGCAGTAATTTTTTTTCACACCAGCGTCTTCTGTTGTGCTACAGCGATCGGTGTTGTGTATGTTGTTAACCAAGGATAATCCTGGTAAAAGATTTTGGGATGTGTATATTATGATGTAAGAATTCATTTTAAATCGCAA
>JASCZI010061300.1:0-10214 GCA_036250425.1 Stylosanthes scabra
GTGGAGATTTGTGAATAATAGTGGAGTGGTGGCTTAGTTTTAAGCCCACATAGAAGGAAACTTGGAGGAAGGGGGTATTATACCCCTATATATAGGAACCTTATTTTCTTGAGTTTGATATCCCAAAAATGTAGTCTCTTTTATATATTCACATATTAAAGGGATCAGTTACAAGTAGTGCTGACCGGAGACGTAGGCAAAATTTGGCCGAACTCCGTTATTAATTGGTGTGTTCTTTCCTTTCTCTCTTTTATTGTTATTTATTTATTTATCTGTATTATTTTGTTTAGTATTCAATATATATTGTTAGTGGGTTATTGGGTAGAAATATTTGTAGAGTAATACTGTGTGGTAGTTCTGTCTAAGGAGGTTGGAATTAGTGAGACTGGTCTCTCCCCTCCGGCCTTTCCTGTGAATTTTATTGTTAATAAAATTCTGTCTAAGGAGACCGGATTTAAGTGGGACTTGATTGTGCCTCATCCAATCTGTCCTGGGAATTACTATAATAGTAAAACTCATAGGATTGATTTGTATTGAAAAATATCCACGTTTATAATAGTAAAACTCATAGGATTGTTGCGGCATGGGTCGTATGAAACCTGCTTTCTCTGTCTTCGCCAAGATTCTCAGGATAGATTTTCAGCCCAGTACGGTAACATTGACAACAATCCTTAAAGGTCTTTGTCTCTCTGGTAATATTCATAAAGCACTGCACTTTCACGATAGACTGCTGGCTCATGGATTTCAATTCAACCACGTCACTTATGGCACTTTGATTAATGGCCTCTGTAAGACTGGACACACAACAGCTGCTATTCAAGTGTTGAGAAAGATCCCACAGTATGGCATTGTTCCTGATGTATTCATGTACAGCGCAATTATTGATAGCCTCTGCAAGGATACACTTGTAAGTCAAGCTTTTCATTTATATTATGAAATGCTTTCTAAGGGAATTTATCCTGATGTTATCACATATAGCACTCTTATTTATGGATTGTGTCTTGTGGGTCAACTTAAGGAAGCCATTGATTTACTAAATCATACGATGCTCAAAAATATTACTCCAGATGTTCTTACTTATAATACTTTGATTGATGGGCTATGCAAGGACAGAAATATCAAAGATGCTAAGAGTGTTTTGGCTATCATGACAAAAGATGGTGTGAAACCAAATGTAGTCACTTATAACATTCTAATGGATGGGTATTACTTGGTTAACGAATTACACAAGGCAAAACATGTATTCAACAGAATGGCCCAGAGTGGAGTGACTCCTTATGTCTGGAGTTACAACATCATGGTTAATGGCTTTTGCAAAATAACTTTGGTTGATGAAGCCTTGAATCTCTTTGAAGAAATGCATCACAAGAACCTGGTTCCAGACACAATAACTTACAATACCTTAATTGATGGTTTGTGCAGATTAGGGAGCATATCTTGTGCTTTGAAGCTTCTTGAAATGATGCAAGATGAAGGTCTGCGGATATATTCACTTACAATATCCTAATTGATGGTTTGTGCAAATTAAGGAGAATATCTTGTGCTTTGAAGCTCCTTGAAAAGATGCAAGATAGAGGTCAATATGCGAATATAATCACTTACAATTCTTTGTTGGATGGAATGCTCAAAAACCTATAACTTGAGAAGGCACTTGTATTATACAGTCAAATGAAACAGCGTGACATTAATCCAAATATATAGACATACAGCATACTTATAGACTGCCTATGCAAAAGTGGAAGACTTATAGATGCAAAAAAGATTTTTCAAGATCTTCCCGTTAGAGGTTATCGTCCAAATGTGAGGACATACAATGGCCTTTGCAAAGCGGGTCTGCTTCACGAAGCATTGGCTTTCTTGTCAAAAATGGAAGACAATGGTTGCTTACCAAATGCTGTGACTTGTGAAATAATCATTCGAGCTCTGTTGAAAAAAGGTGAAAAAGATAAAGCGGTGGAACTGCTTCATGAAATGATATCTAGAGGCCTATTGCAAGGAGAAAAGTAGGTGAGATCCTTCTTGTTAGACATCACAAAATGTTGTTTGTATCAGCTATTAGAAGTTCCTGTTTTTTTCACTTGTGTTTTGTTACCTTCTTCTTGATCATCTATCCATTCCATATTGATACTTTTATTTCTTTACATGATGCTGATTCTTAAATATTTTCTGTCGTTGCTTATTTTATGGCATTTCCGCTGTCTAGGTGGTTCTCATATGTGTGTCTTGTGGGGATCTATTGTTATTTCCTTTTTTACTATATTTGTGCATTGATGCTAATTTATTCTTGAGCTTAGTTGGTTTTGATTTCATCATTCAAAGGGAATGACTTGTTAATCCTCCCTGCACTCTTGTTATTGTCTTTCGGTCTTTTCATTTTCCCAAACACTCTTGTTATTTTGCAAACATCTTTAAATTTTCTGTATTCATGTAGTTGCCTTTAAGGCTGTATGTCAGACATATGGCACAATTGCGATTAACTATGACGAAACAAGATCATCGATTTTCTTGTCATATAGAGTAAATGAATGCTTCTTTTAATTCAAGGTCCAAATTTGAATCTGATAATTGCACCTTAACATTTATAAACTGAAATGAGGAATTAGAGAAGACAAGAACCTTATACACATGTTTATCTGAATTCTCCTTTTTTTTTTTTTTTTCTTTCAAGCATTTAATGTTTCCTGTTAGATTTTGACATTTTGATTTGCTTAAACACTCTTGGACCTTCCAAAACTATGTAGTCATTCAAATAAATAGTAACAAACTAACAATATATGATAGCAATGAGTTTATAATGATCATGTTCCTTTTTTCTTTCTTTTAAGTTGTTGCTGTCATTAATGAAAAAATTGTTATTTTTGAAGCCATAGGTGATCATTTTTCTTTGCAGATTTTCAACGTGCCGCAGTACAGATACTTGAACCAACCAACAAAATGCTGCAGAGAGATTGAGGAAACTATTACATACACTAGGTAATCAGAGGAGTAGAAGAATGTAATCATTTAGTCACTTGCATCCTTAGATGGTTGCTAACGTATCCTGTAGTAAGCTTTTCCCTTTGAAAAAGGGATGCATTTTATGTTATATGAAGTCACTTCATGGGAGTTCAATGGCTCTTTCTTGGTTGTTACCAAAAAAAAAAAAGGCTCTTCCTAGGTGGTTTTTTTTTTTAAAATATAAATTCAAATCGAATTTGAATTTAAATTTAAATTGAATTGGATTAAAAAATAAGTAATACAATTTTATTGTCAAAAATGAAATAAGTAATACAATTTTATTATTTATCTAATTTGCAGTAAAAATAAAATTATGAAGTAAGTAATAAAGTATAAAAATCTAAATAATTTGAAATTAAAAATGTGTATAAGTATGAATATGGAATTTAATTTATTTATTAAAAGTATCTAGCAGAAAAAAGTACTTTGTTAACGATAATTTTACTCTCAATATTTTTAATTTGTTAATGATTAGGAGTAAAATTGAAACCAATGGAAAACGTTAGGGATAAAATTGAATCAATTTAAATGTTAGAGATATTTTTAAAACTTTTTGCAAACGTTAAGGACATAAATCAGGCTTTGTCTAAGGTGGACCTGGTTCATGGTGAACCAAGTGGAATATTCTCAAATGAATGGTTGAAATTTTTTTTAAATTTTATTTTTATAAATCACAATAATTCATTTGAGAATATTCCACTTGGTTCATTGTAGACTTTTTCCATAAACCATATTTTTCCCTTTATAATTTCTATCATACATGAATTTTGTTGCCTTAAATCTTAATTAAGAATAATTAAATATCTATTCTTACTGTAGCACTCTAAGACTATGTAAGTCTAATACCAAATTTACTAAAGAAAAAACAATTTCTTTTTCCTCTCGTGATCTCAAACTTCATTCTTCTACTAAAATTTTAGATGTTTTTTTTTTGGTAACAGTCCAGCCTCTAGCACGATATTGTCCGTTTTGGTCGGTAGGATGATAGGCAACTGCCTCCCACACTCACCCAACCTCACGGTTTTGTTTCTGACGATAGGGATGATGGCCTAAACCCCCCACACTCACTCGTCAAAACGCATCCACACCCTTATAAGACATGCTTCGTTCTCCTCCCCAATCGATGTGGGACTTGACAATCCACCTCCCTAAGGGAGCCCAGCGTCCTCGCTAGCACATCGATTCGGAACCGGCTCTGATACCAAATGTAACAGTCCAGCCGCTAGCACGATATTGTCCGCTTTGGTCGGTATGGATGATGGGCAACCGCCCCCCACACTCACCCAACCTCACGGTTTTGTTTCTGACGATAGGGATGATGGCCTAAGCCCCCCACACTCACTCGTCAAAATGCGTCATGCTAGGAAGAGGTATCCACACCCTTATAAGGCATGCTTCGTTCTTCTCCCCAACCGATGTGGGACTTAACATTTTTTCATTTCCAAAAAGAAAAAAAAATATTTTTGTTAGATTTACTATTTTAAGAGTTTTAGATTTTTTTTCCTCTTATATTTATTAATCATTAGGTAATAAATGCAGCTACAAGGTTAGTCTTAGAATGTTAACTTCAAGACTTTTTTATATAGTAACCATTTCTAATCATACTGTAAAATTAGTATTTGACTTAATATCTATAATTTTATGTAATTAATAATCATAATTATATATTTATAATATATAATATTATGTATTTAATTCAATAAAAATTAATAAAAAATAAAATCAAAAATAAAGAAAATAGACAAATTATAACAAACTATAATTATTTAAGTGAGGCTATCAAACATTTTCCTTTTTCATAATTGTAAGTCCACAAATCCATTTCACGCACCGCCCCGTCCTGCCAAAACCTGCCGACTTGGCGATGTGGGCTTGGCGGATTTTTTATTCGGCGGGTTCAAAATTCTAGCCGGGCCCGTCTTTGACGGATTTGGTAGACCGGTCCGGCGGGTTCTACCTGTTTTGCCACCCCTACGTAACAACGCCCAAAACGAATAATAGAAAAAAATAAAAAGAAACAAAAATCAAAACTAATAACCGATAGAATTCTCAATTTTATCTCTAAAGTTTCAATCTATAATAAAATGGTTTTTGAAGTTTATTTTAACTCTATTTAGCTCCCAAGTTTACAAATATAGCTCGCTTTAGTCGTCGAAACAACTTTTATCGCCCATGTATTAATATTATGCTTATATTAATGGATGACTGACATGTTGGATACTCAAAACAATATTGCTTTATTAATAACCCTCAAATTTAGGTGTGAGCACAAGTCGGGTTGGTTCGAATTTTAGGTGAAAATGGAACTGAACTAATTAAATCCTAATTATTTCGGTTTGGTTTGATTTCACATTTTTTTTGCCTAAACTCAAATCAATACAATCTGATTAGTTGCATGCTGGATTGGTTAGGGTAATTAGGTATCCAATGAAAGAAGGAAATTAAAAAAAATAAAAAATATATTAAAAAAAAAACTAACAAAAGGTTGAGAAGGCTGCATAAAATATTTTCAAAATTAGAGTTTGATGAAAATGTTGCTTATATATTTTCTGATTTTTATATTTTTTAAAATTAATATTAAGGATAATTGGGTAGTTAGGTTGGTTTGGGTTTCGCTCTCCCAAAAACTAATACCCGGACTAATATTATGTTGGACTTAATCAGGTCAGACCCAATTACCCATCGGGTACTAAAACAATATAATTGGATCCGAATGAATAATCGGGTATCCATGACTTATGCTCACTCTACTCAAATTGGATTGAGACAATATCGTTCTAAAAGATATTTAGAATTAAAAGTCAAATTAAAGTTTTTTACTAAACACCCATTGGAATTAAGTCATTTCATCCTAATTTGAGCGTTAGCCACAAAACAACATTGTTTTAGGTATCTATTGTGGCAATATGACATATAACATTAATACATGAGTGATAGAAGTAGATTTAGGGACTAAAACAATGTACCTTTATAAACTTAGCATCTATAATTTAATGTAAATAACTAAATACATTTAGAAACGGATCGGATAAATAGTCATAATTATCCAAAATTATCATATTTAACTTAATATAATATTCGTAATTATATATTTATAATATTTAATATTATATATTTAATTTAATATAGCAATTAATAAATAAAAATACAAACCAAAATAAACAAATTATAGCTATATATATAACTTAGCTATTATCATATTTTGGCCCCTCCCTTTTTAAATTTCCATTTTTCTGTGTTAGCCCCGTTATATATAGTCAAGTAGTTCTACAATCATTTATAAATAGTTGGGCTTTTGTGTTTTATCAAACACTATTGAAAATAAAAATTTAGAAGTGAGTAAAAAAAATATTGTAAGGCTTTTCTACAAGTTAGCTTTTATTGAAAACAATACACTTATTTATTTTTAAAATAGAAATAAGATTAGTTTATATGTAGAAATTAATTTAATTAATATTTTTTAATTTATCATTACGAGTCTATACAATAAAAAAATGTTAAATATATAAGATGCGTTTAACAATATGTTTTTAATTTTTTTAAATAATTTAATTCTCCAAACTTACTTTAATTTTAAATAATAAGTAATGATACATACATGATCAATAAAAATTAAATTTTTAACACCTGAATAACAAAGATATCTTTACATTTTAATATCATAAAAATATAGTGTCATTTCACGTAAAATTTGAGCCCCTAAAAAATATAGCCTAGCTCCGCCCTTGGTTAATTTTCAAATTTTTCTCTATCCGTAACCCTAAACCCACGTATCTCTATTAATCAACCCGAAACAACCCCGATAAGGAATAACGGAAAAAACTAACAAAAACAGCTCATAGATTCAATAACAACAACCAACACAAACAAAAAACTGAAAATGAAATATGAAACAAAAACTGGGTATGTATAACTATAACCCACCCTATCATATCATATTCACGTAGTAACTGGAAAACCGACAAAAACGCACACGTTACGTGAGAAGACCGAACTACGTTGTATTCTTGTTATTCCCACTTGGCACTTGCTATATACAACAAACCTTAACTCCTGTTTGCCCCACACGCTTCTCTCGTTTACCTTTTCAGTTGCAAAACAAAACTCACATTTTCCCTCTGAATTTTCACTCATTCCGTATCCCATACATTCAAATTAAACCCCTTCATCGTGTCACACAATTGTGGTGTTGCATTTTCTTTTCGTGATTTTTTACTTTTTGATTCGTGTTGGTCACGGTGTTCCCGTTCCAGACTCAGATTGCATAATACACTATTTTATTTATATTATTAATTGGAATTAGTATTTAATTATTTATCAATTTCGCGAAGTTGACAAATAAATAAATAAATTTATAAAAAGAAGATAAATGGGGGAAACAAATTCACGGTCAAATTCGCATAAGCATTGGCGTTTTGGTACGAATTCGCAGCAGAGTATTCAGTTGCGTTCACGCTCGAGTTCGAGATCTTCGTCACCGGAGGAGTCTTCGCCACCAAAGTCTCTCATGGAGAACCTTATGGGCCTTCTTAGGGTTCGAATCAAGCGTGGCATCAACCTCGCCGTTCGTGATGTTCGTAGCAGCGATCCCTATGTTGTCATCAAGATGGGTAAACAGGTACCAATATCAACACCATCACAAATCTTTTTTTTCTTTGCTTCCTTTTTGGGGAAAAATTGTTATTTTATTGTTGTCCTCCAGCTATGGAAAGCTCTTGATTGTGGAGGAACCCTCGTGGGTTTCAAATTGTTGACTATAAGAACATGACATAGTAGTAGCCACAAATTCTTCTAATTTGTTATGCTTAAATTGGTGGTGTTTCTGTTTTTGCTTTCAACTTGTTTGATTCCATGGTTTAATTGAAGTTTACTTTCAAATTATGCAATCTGGTGATCATGACTTGTGATTGTTGTTTTTCGGTTTCAGAAACTCAAGACTCGTGTGATTAAAAGGGATGTTAATCCTGAGTGGAATGAGGACCTCACGCTCTCGATTGTAGATCCAAATACTTCAGTCTCACTGGTAAGCGAATTTGTTCAATGACTTAATGCTGCATTTTCTTGCTTGCGAAGGCATGTGCAAACATATATATTGAGAAATGAGGATTGATTGTGTTGTTCTTACCTTGATTATGCTTGTCAAACTGTATTTTTCAAGCCGTAAAGTATGCAGCAAGTAAAAGCAAGGAGGATATGATAGTCTACGCATCACACAGATACATTGGAACAATGTTGGAGAGGGGCAGTGGCTACCTCAAAATTTAAGCAATTACTTTGGCAATTACATGCTAATTAAAACCAAATTTTAGGGCATGTTTGATTTGAGGGTAAAAGTAGGTGGAAATTCTGATGGATAAGGTTTATGTACAATTTTATTATGAAACTTGTCCATGAAGATTTCCTCCTCTTTTTACTCTCCAACCAAAGATGCCCTTAAATACTTGTTTTTAACCCCAAAAGATAATTAGCATAATAGTAACTTTTATGATCCTAATAAAGCTGAATATTGAAAGCCATAACTTAACTTGTTTTGTCAAATAATCGATAATCGGTATGAAAGTTGTAGTATGGCTGCCCTGATTATGTTTAATCAGTTGAAATTTGAAACTAAAGTTATGGATTTCTTTTTTACATGTATTTCTAGTATCTCTGTAGTGACAAGTTAAAAAAATGTGCTATAATTTTGTTGGTAATTGTCTATCTCTGCTAATTTGGAGTATATCCTATCTGCCTGCAGACTATATATGACCATGATACTTTTAGCAAAGATGACAAAATGGGAGATGCAGAGTTTGAAATCTCAACATTTATAGAAGCCTTGAAGATGAACGTGACAGGCCTGTCAAATGGTACCGTGCTCAAAAGAATACAACCAAGCCGGGATAACTACCTTGCAGATGAGAGCCGCATCACTTATATCAATGGTAAGCTTGTTCAAGATATGATCCTTAGACTACGAAACGTGGAATGCGGCGAATTGGAAATCCAGCTAAATTGGATTGATCTTCCTGGGTCCAAGGGTTTATGATCTAGTTGGATTCTTGTTTATTAGCTATTCCATGCATAGCTTAAATCCTCAATAGACTTTTAAGTTTGATGAGGTTTCTAGTTTTGATTGTGCAATTATTATATCGTCATATTTGATGTGTCTAAATCTTTAGTCCTATCCTAAAAGTGAATGAGAAATTTAGTACAGCATACTCCAAAAATGGAAATAGAAAATTAGAAATACATATTTCAACAAATGAAAGTTGCTATTACTCATAACAAATGATTTAATCAATTTTCAAAGATAAACAACTATACCATCGGCAATCATAAAAAACAATTATATGATATGCAATAAAATAAATACATCTAAATCTGTGTTAAACTAGTCACTACCTTCATCTTCATGACTAATTAAATTAGAAAGATGGAGATAACGAAGAACTATTATATGATGATGAAGGCAATCCAAGTACTACAAAGATTCCAAAGCTTGGTGGGACAAAATTTGTATATGCTAAATTGCTAATCGACACAAAGAAGGCAAAGTCTAAACATGGCACCAAAGAGCATATAATAACCTCTAAGCATATGAATTCAACATTGTTCAAAACAATAACATGACAAATAAGATTTCCACGGTTAAAATTGCCGTCCATTGCATGGCTTGCTTATAATCTTAACTTTTTGATTTCTTCTTCTTCTTTGTCTCACTTACAGCCTCCACCACATGCCCATTTTCATCCTTTTTATCCTTTTTCTTCTTCTTTTTAACTTCCCCATCTGCAACACCATTGGTAACATTATCTTGTTCAGCCTCCTGCTCCAATTTCCTCTTTTCTTTCTTTTTCTTCTTCTTTTCTGATTTTTGATCATCCAATGCATCACCATTTGCAGTTTCTACAGCCATGTCATCACCTTCATCTGCAGCTTTATTCTTCTTCTTCTTGGCTTTCTTTCCTGAAGCTTCGACAGGAACTTCTTCTGTTTCCATCTCCGTATCTGTAAAATTACAATGAATCAGCGAATATCCCCCCATTACAAAAGTATTAACTGGTATATACAATACTATAATCACTGCTAAATGCATATAATTCATTTGATCCCCACCTCTGTTATCAGCGCTTTCAATGGCAGACTTCATAACATCTATGTTCTTACGTGGGGCAACTCCCTTGTCATAAAAGTCAAGTCGCTCCTCAACTTGCTCACGAAGCTTCTCCCCAAAT
>JASCZI010061300.1:10224-24781 GCA_036250425.1 Stylosanthes scabra
CAGAGTAATGATATAATTGTTGCATGGAACAAGATACTACGTACGGCATTGGATTTCTAAAATCAATATTTAGAATTACACACCAGAAAAGCAGTCAATCCGTGAAGCAATAGAACATTTGTTTGCAAGATAGCGAGCCATCCGGCCTTTGTTTTTGGAGGATGCTCGACCAATGAAAGAAGAGTGGAATATCAAACCATATTTGGGAGTATTTCCCCTTGTCTTTAGAGCCCTGAAAACATGCAAACATGTTTTAACTTAAAAGTAATGGTGACACAATAATCATAGCACAGACATTCCAAAATTCAAATTAGCCGTTTTCTTTACATAACAGTGATACAATGATTTATTTATGGAGAGCAATCTGACACTGAATTTAACGTGTATTAAGTTAAAAACAAAAAGGAAGGACAAGGGATAGTACCACAATGCCCTATTGAAAAAAACTAACCATCCGTATCATAAACCACAATGGTAAACGACATACTATTTTCAGTTTTACAAAAACAAAAAACTTGGCTTATTTTTCTTCTATGATTAAATAGTCTGTTCAAACTTGGAAATAAATTAACAAAGTTGGGATGAAAACCTGAACAATGCCTTCTCAGCACCAAGAATTTGAAGTGTTGAAGAAGGACACTTGGCTAAATTTGTGAGACTACCAGCATGTGAAATTAAACGTGCACCAACAACTTCACCAATCAGTGAAGCCAAATTTGGTGCAATGTCATTCATTTTAGCAACCAAGTAATCATACAGCTTCCGCCTGTACTCGGATAGGTCCATTACCCTCTGTGCAAATTGGTGGACATTAATCAAGTCCACTGGGGACAAATCCTGCCCTGAAAATGAGGAAAAAAAGCAGATTTAGATGAAGAAAGTAACATGAGTAAAATATGCTACACAAGTGAGAGTTCTACCCATGGAGGCCTTGGCGGCTTCCACAATCTCCTTCGCTTTATCTTCATCTCCAACAATGTCAGTCAACTCTGGAATCTTGTCTTCAGCCAACTTTGCTTTGTCCTCAATAAACTTTGCAACTTTTGCATACAGATAATTATCATTTACAATCTTCACCAATTCAGGGAAATGCCAAGAATACCATTCTCTGTGAATTATTGGCAAACAACCGAGACAATTAAGCAACTCAAGTTTATTAATTCAATCAAAGGAAATGAAGTATTTAATCTCTAAAAACTAGATTTAATATTTGCCAATTCACCGTCACCAAAACTACCTGACTCTCATGGAGAATGAATTGATATCCTTATCAAGTGTATCGAGAAGGAAGATTGCTTGAATGACCATATTGTCGACTCGATTAACATTGAATTTCACCTTTGCTCTACTATAACTATGCCCCAGACCAAGTTGTGCCTTTTCCAAATCTCCTGTCTACATTATTCAAGTAGGGGGAAAAACATGAATAAAAATACCAAGATAAATAAATTTCTATTGAAATGAATATCCAGCTCACGCATGCAAAAAGGCACACAAACAAAATGAAGCAACACCAAATGCTAACCTTGAGATCACCAACAAACTTATCAAAATGGAGCCGCACACCACGAAGCAGCTCACTGACAAACTCATTGCTTTGGCAAGGGATTTTAGTTACTTCAGCTATCTGTGAACCAATCTTAGGATCTGACACACCTAAACTAAACTTTGACTTCTTACCTTCCTTGACTTTAGGTAAGTTAGTCTCTAAAACAGTCCTCAATTCATCAGTCAGCAAGCCTGAACGCCAAATACAACAACGAACATGTGTATCAGTATGACCAATGATGACAATAATTCAATAACAACCTCATAAAATCTTATTCTTGATACTTATAACCATAACTTGAAAATGTGTATTTTATTAATTAATAGTCCTATATAATCTTCCATAGTCACTCAAGGGAAAAATTAGATTTTGAAGAAACCCAATACAAAGCAAGAACATGAAAACTCGGTTCATCAGTAAAGCTGAACAATCAAAGCATTTTATTCGAAGATAAACACCGGATTACTTCAAAATACGCAGAGCATTCATTTAAGCTTTTAAAAAGAGGCAAAGTCTTTTTTTTTGTTTTTACCTTCAGAAATGGCGTTGCACTGTTTGAGGGCATCGAGTGCAGAAGTAAAAGGGTTGAAAGAACGAAGCTTGACGACTTTACCGAACCGGTTGAGATCAGAAACGGAGTTCCGAACCGCTTCAGTATTCTGCCCTATTTCGTCGATGCCATGAGCTTCAAGGAGCGCGTAACCCGATGCGGATTCGTAGAGAAGGAACAGCGCCATTGAAAGACACTCAGAGAAAGAGAAAGGGAAGCGGAAAAAAAACCCTACTACTGAGGAAGACGAATTTGAAGATAGCTGCTGACTAGGGTTTTAGTGGTGAATTTTTTTTGTTTTGTTTTTGGTAAACCCTAAATTTTGATTTGGATCTGCTTGACCAGTATTGGACCTTATTGGGCATTTTGGGAATTAAGTAATTTTTGGCCCACTGAAAAACATATTTGTCTAATGGATTATTATCGTACTTGGTTATTCATACCAAACAATCCGAGCCCTTAAGACTACTTAGTTTTAGGTCCATTGAAAAACACTATCCATCAAAGACCACAAACAAAAACACGATCCATCATTCTACATCCATGACCAAAAACAAAAAACCATTCTACACCAAAAATTAAACCGAACAAAAACAAATTTGCACCCAAAAACAAGATATCTTTGTAAGCAGTTCTCTAATAAGAAAAAGAAAAATTATGATAGAATTTCCAATGTTGAGACTTCTAATTAATTGATGAAAAAAAACTATATATACAAGTCTTTTTACTATTTAATTCTATGTATATTTGAGGGATGCTACATGGCTATTGATTTTAATTTGTTTTAGCCATTATTTAATCATTATGTTTGGTTTACATGATAAATTTATCAAACCAGATAAATCTGAGAAATAAATAAAATTAAATTTAAAAAAAATAAAAAAATTCATTATATTCAATCTAAGGTGTTATTATATGATGTTAAACTATAAGGTGTTGAGGGATGATGACTAAAAATAATGGCCAAAATGAAAAAGTATATAAATATTTATTTTGAAGCTAATGGGAGCCAATGAAGAGTTATGGATGATAACTTTTACAATAATTCTACGTGAACAAGTGGTTTTGGCCAACCAAGTTCAACCAAGTGATTTATTTCTATGCTAAATAGAAGATTATTTCGGTGTCAAATAGTATAAAAAATTACACATAAATAAAGTTTTATTTGACATCGAAATAATCTTCTATTTAGCATAGAAATAAATGATTTGGTTGAACTTGGTTGGCGAAAACCACTTGTACACGTAGAATTATTGATTTATTTAATAGTGAGTTATGGAAGATAATTCATATAATTTCGAATGATAACGTTTTTAATTTTGGATGATAATTTTTTTAAATTTTAGATGATAACTTAATGTGTAATACTATTTGAACAAGTGGTTTTAGCTAACCAAGTTCAAACAAGTGATTTATTTCTATGCTAAATAGAATATTATTTCGGTGTCAAATAGTATAAAAAATTACACATAAATAAAATTCTATTTGACATCAAAACAGTCTCCTATTTAACATAAAAATAAATGACTTGATTAAATTTAGCTGGCCAAAACCACTTGTTAACATAAAATTATTATTTATTGACTCTCTAAGGACTCTCTAATGTTTATTCAATAGCATTGTTATTTATGGTTATATTTGTATTGTAAATTAATTTGATTATCTTCATTTCATTATATCACCATTATATGGTCTCAATCGTGGGCTTCCACTCATATTGATAATAGTCAAGAAAACTTAATCAAAAGTCAGTATTGGACAATGTGTTTGCAATCAAATGTGAATCCACACATACAAATATTTATGTTTTTTATCACATATCTATTTAATCACATTGTATGTATTGAAACTTTGGTCATAGTATTAAAGGAGATTTGCATGTAATTTACCATCTTAGTTGCCCTTTTCTCTTTCCCAAAAAAAATTGATTTCCTTATCTAATGGAATAATGGTTCATCAAAACCACAGCAGAAACATGTCCCCAACAGAATTTATCTCACTGCTTCCTTGTTTTCTGTCTAGTTGAATCTCTTATGTTTTCTTCTTAAGACGATTTGGGGAATTGTTTGTAGATTACTGGAAAACAGAAATTACATTCATTATATGTCTTTTTGTCTATACTTTATTAATTATTTTCATTAATGGTATAATAATTGTATAAAAATACAATATTACATTATTTAATAAACCTTGGATGAACTGTGTTATGCTGGGTACTCTTATTTTTCTTCATATGCTATTGTTTTATTTCTTTTATTTAGTAGTACATTAGTACTCTTGTTATTTGAGTACTTTATTTTTGTTTCTGCTATACTCTTCCCTGTTATGATTCATTTTATTGTTATAGTTAGTTGCTTGGTTAAGTTATATAATTATTAATTTTTTTTTTCGAAATATTTGTAGGGCAAAGTGCCCCTAGACCTTCTCCTCGGGTCTGTTATGATTTGTAATAATAACTAGCAAACCTAAAAGTCTTTATTGTATTAAACCTACAAAAGAATATCATATTATCTACAATTTTTTTAAAATAAGTTGCCTTTAAAGTTTTTCTTACCTTTTTATTTTACTATATTGAAAGTTATTTTTATAAAAGTTAAGACATATATAAGATAACTCAATGCTTGGATAAAATACTTATGGATGGATTAGTCTAAACAGATAATAGACACAACAGAAATGAAATGTGTTACTGGATACTCAATTTATATATTTGATGATATGTTTCAAGAATTATTTACCCTTAGTACACTAATTAAGCAAGAGTAATTATAAATTAATACACATACACATGTTACATCTTATACATTTTCAATGAACAACTAAATAAAATTGTGTTCAATGCATGGTTAGTTCCATTTTTTTTGTCTTTACTCTTTTTTAATTACTCTGTTCTATTCTTCCACATTATGCTCTTTTATAGGGTAATTACTAATGACTTACTATATATCACTAGAAATAATTTTGCTTTACTTTTTTTCAAATAGAAACAATTTCATTAAACTTGCTTTTGGAATACCTAATCTCAACACAAATTACTTATATAAAAAGTATTAAAAAAATGATTCTTCCAATTCATTATTTTAAAAATAATTACTTCAAAACCTAAATGATCAACCATAACGGGTGTCATTTCTTGAAAATTAAAACTAACCTTGCATTGCAACTGCTTAGAATAATATAACAATTTATAATTTGTTAATTCTATTGAATGAAAATATACAAATAAAAAATTACTTTACACAATATTATTTGCATGCATATCCTTAGCATATGCATACATATTTGTACCATATATAGTAATTTTCCATGCATTTTATATTTCATGCTTGTCCTTAGCATATGCATACATATTTGTTGACTTTAAGACTTTATTTCCATTATTGGAATATGAATTAGATCATTTGGATAAGCATTTTTTTATCATTCCCTTGTGCCTTTGATTTATCTTATTGGGTACGTTTCCGATATGACAGATCATTTGCCTATCATATCATATGACGCTAATTGTGACCATGAAGATGAGGATCATTTATTATTCATGGTTGTGATTTGCTCAAGGTATTTATGGTCGAACTTTGCCTTTATACTCACGCCGGGCAAGTGACCGGTCCAAGTTGTTTGCCTTGGTAGTCGTTCTGGCTCTCCAAGGCTAAAATTCAACATCACTTTGAGTCTTGAGCCGTTTGTGTTTATTCGGCTCGAAGCCAGCTGCGTATTTCTTGGGGCCGTTGGGTTGGGCCACGGATTTGTTCTGGTGAGATTCGAAAATATCAAATTGATATAAGGAATCATTCCAAAAAGTCTCTTTTTGGTTGGCTTTTTCTTTATTCTTCCACTTCTTGGGCAGATTTTTTTTTTTTTGGTGATCAAGAATAACAAAGAAAAGAACTAAAGCTACACTACAGATAAGTCTGCATTGATAATTGCACGAAGAGCATCATCAGATTGAAAGATTTCCAAGTAAAGACCTTCACCATGAGCACCTCTATTGGCTAATTTCTCTGCCACAACATGAAAAAATTTTAGTTACATTCCGTTTTTTTCTACAGGAAAATTGATTGAGACTCATGAAGAAATTAGATTCTCTGAGCAATGTCATGGATAAATGTGACTAACTCCATGAAAATTTCATTCTATGTATAGAGGTAAAGTGATGGAGACTTTTGAAGTATTTGTTCAGGGCCGTAGTTCTGTGTAGGAAGTGATTTTGGAGGTGAGGCAAGAAGGTGCTTGTACTGGTTCAGTCGTTCAGATAGGGTTTGATTGTATTTAGGAAGTGAAGGTTTATGTTAACTCAGGGCTATCGACATACCCGACCCATTGATATGTTTTATTGATTTTTTTATTTTTTTACATCCATTAGACTAAAGGGCCTAATGCCTTTCTGGTCACTGTTGGTTGGCTAGTTCTAAGAAGTGATTATTTTCTTATGTGTGTATACGGCGAGGGAAAAATTTCTCCTTTATTAATTTATTCCTCTTGCAAATACCAAAAAAAATATTAATCCTCATTCATTTTTGGGAGCCAACCTCATACTTCCAATACAAATTTTCATCAGAAATGGCACAAGACTCAAAGTGCCTAAGGGTCGCATTCATATCGGCATTACGTGAGGATCTTTGCCGCCTAACAGCATTGTACATGTCTCTCTTCGTAAATGGAACGTAGTTGAAACCACCTGTGCCGCGATAGACTCATAAATCTTTGGTATTGAGATACCAACTTGCCTTATGCTGTTCATATGGGTCAAATCCACATCCGAGATTTTCCTATAGGCGGGAAAATGGTCCACAAACTTGGCAGGTACCAGCTCATGGTTATGTTCGTCCACAAATCGGGAGACATACCATGTTTCTGTGTCATCTTTTGGCTTGATTCGAATCTCAGCCCCACAGTCACATCTTGTTACAACTCTATGCTCTCTCTTCCGGTCTGCCAACTCAAGCCACTTCTTCTGTCTAAACCCTTCGCGGTTACATAAAAAACTGTATCGTACCACTTCACCAGCCTTGTTCTTTAGCTTCCTCCCGTGACGCATTGAAAATTCCTTCGCTCTACTATAGACTCCATAAAAACGAATAGCCGCCTCTGGATTCTCAAACTCCATTTTCAAAACTTCCTCCAATGTATATGTCAATGGTTGCTGTGCACCATTAGCATCCAGAGACACCCCTTGATCATCACCGTCTTCCATTGCGTCTCCGTCATCCATAGCGACATCGAGTGAACCCTCCTATATAATAAACCCCAATTCAATACATCAATAATGACATAACAAAATAATAGACTGCTACAATGAGGAAACACTGCTAATTAGAGTAAGATTTGACTCACCAGAAACTCAAGTTCGACTACTTCATCTTCATCATATTCGAATTCGGGGACCCATTCACACGATCCGGTTCAGGTGGTTCCAAGATATCCATCACAAATAATAATTGGTCAAAATCAAATCACAAATCTGCAAAATAAAATCAAATAAAAAATTAACATCATCCATTGGCAATGGGAGAGGGACATTTATTCAGCTTCAATTAAATAGTAATTGTTCACTAAAGGTCAAGAACAACACCTCATAGGGGCCACACATATAAATAACAACAAAATAATTTTTTGGACTGACTAATTCAGTCATATGAATCCTACGATTCAATTCATTTACAAGTACCTACTTATGTTTAATTAGAGATTATTTGAAGTTCATAACATAGTCAAACCAGAAAAACAATCATATACTGATTATCCTTTTCTTGTTGCTTTTAAATAATTAAATATGAATAAATAGTTAAATGTGGCAGATCATAAAAATATCTTTAACATAACTAGTAGGAAAGACACAAAGTTTCTTCGTGTCATAGTGGCAAGCAACATAAAAAAGACTCCATATTTGCTAAAATAATAAAACAACTTCATAACAAGGAACATAATAAGTTCATCTCAACAACATTTTTAGCACACAAATTCCTCAAGTATATATTCTAAAAATTTCCAATTTTTATTTTTAATCTACCATGCCTAAATTGCTAGTGAGATACAAAATTCTGGAACAACATTTTGGCTATACCACTGATGAGTGGTTGCAAAGAAACAAATAAGGCTACATATGTGCTAAAATAATGAAACAACTTCATAACAAAGAATATAAAAAAAATTCATTTCTTCAACATTTTTAGCAAACAAATTCATAAGTGCATTTTCAAATAATTTTCAAGTTTTAATTTAAAGCTGTCATGCCTAAACTGCTCTTCAAATCCAAAATTTCAGCAACACCATTTTGACTAAATCAATGTAAGTGATTGCACAGAAACAAAGAAGGTATTCATTAAAACTAAATAAAGTCTAACACTCCAGTTCAATAAACAATCATGAGGGGAGAAAACTAATAGGTTTATAACCCTAAAAAAGAACATAACGTATAAGCATGAAAACTAATAGGTTTATAAGAGACACCAAGCACAAAAACTAAGACGTAGTAAGAGAAATTAAACACACAATATACGAAATACTCACTAGCAATAAGCATGAACAGCAGCAGCGCAACCTAATAACACCCGTGAAGAGAAAACCCAACACTTGGATTATTAGTAAAAACAAGGGACAAATTCACGGCGTAAAATGAGTAGCTATAGACGGAGGTGCAGTGTTGAAACCACCCAATCGGAAGCGTCCTTTCCCACGACAGAAACAACTTCAGAAGGAGCTTCTCATTGAGCACTTCGGCGGAGGCCAAGGAAAAATAACAGTGAACACATAAAAAACAAGAACCCTAAATTAAATTATTGAACAACAGTCTATCCAAAAAAAAAAAAAATCGAACAATAAAAAAAGGAGAACAAATATGGGCTGAAATAATTTAACTAACCCATTACATTGAAGCTGATTATTCACGTAATCTTCTTTAAAAGCGAAGGGTTAAAACAATAAATAAACTAACATGCTACAAGACAAAATTTTACTGCTTCACCCATTAGCGTTTGTATTACGATACGTCGGTCAAGTGGCAAGAAATACAGGAAAATTTTCCTATCTTATTACAGTGCTAACTATATACTATAATTTGTTTCATACATTGAAGTATTCCCAAATTTTTGCTAAATTCCATGTTTATAATTGCAGTATCCGTTAAACGTCATCATCTAAATGTGATTTGTTAGCCTCCCAATTCTGTTTAGCCAATTTAAATATTCAAAGGGCACGAAATCTTCAAAAGAGGATAATTTTGTTTTGAAAAGAAAATTATTAAAGTGGTTTACACATTCATGCAAGGGTTAATAAGACAAAAGAAGTTCATAGATATTGAAGAACAGTGAAAATTAAAAAATAAATAAATCAAATGCATGCATTCCATTTCATGCTCTTAGGAAACACAAAAACCTATTGCAGTGCGTGCGGCTAAGCATAGTGTTTGGGGTTTTAATTTTGAATGCGGTTAAAGAGTTTTTGTAAGACTGACATACCAATCAGCATTAGCCACTAATCTCCCTTAATTAAGTTTTTCTTTGGTTATCATTTTTTACCATTTTATGCTAATTATATTGCTCATGGCCTCCATCATTGACTTCAACGCATGCTCTAGTTAACATTTTCTAGGAGATGAATATATATATTTATATACGTGGGATGAATCAGGTTAAATTAATTAAACTTGGTATATTATATTAAATAATTAAGATAATATCCAATAGTAGATAACTCTGAATTTTATGATATGTTAAATTTACACTATTGAATTGCTTTAATAAAATTTGCACTAAATTCAACTAATAGTACGTACATCATACAAGTTAAAACTTAATTTAGCTCCTAAAATTTAAATAATAACTCAAAATAATTCCTAAAATTTATAATTACTAAATTTAGTGCTTAAATTTAAAATTGTAAATTATATTGACCCTTCAACCTTATTTTTCATTCATTCATATTCACCAAAATTTCAAAACAAAAAACACAACAATCCTTTTGGACATGATTTCCTTACACCCAAGTCATAACCTATCATTATTGTGTTACTTAACAATTCACTTCAACACATCATTAACGAAAATAAAATTAATAACCCATGTAAGTTACAATTTCAAATTTTAAGATCTAAATTAAATAACTATAAATTTTAAGAATTATTTTGAATAATGCACTATTCTATTAACACTATTCTATGTTTCTTTTTATGGTTTGATTAGTCTATTAATTCTTATCTCGGTGTATTTGTAATCAAATTTTTATACTTCTTTTAATTTTTAATTATGTTTTTATATTTTTTTTTAATTTTAAAGTTAAATTTGTACCATAAAAAAACGTTGGTGTTAATAGAATATTTTATTTTTAAATAAAGATACGACAACTAAAGGCTAAGTCACTATAAGTAACCTACCCATCTTGATTAAAAGAAAACAAAAATAGAAGTTGGCTTCATGAGCTCAAGTTTCCTCATGAGAGCAGGTGGTACGAATCCAAGCTAAATGCACTACAAGAAGGCGGGATTTAGCGGCGATTTTTTATTGTTTCGCGCCAAATAGTTTTATGGTGGTTATTCAATCGCCGTCTATAACGACGTTGTTAAATGATTTTGTGATGTTTTTCACAACCATTGGCACAATGGCCACAAAATACAAAATAAGGTGACGATGTATTTTGCGAGGGGTTATGAAACGTCCTTAAATGTAACCCGTTTAAGACGAGCTATTTTCATTAAACTGATTACAAGTTAGCGATTCAGACTTTTGAACCAAGCTCTTCCATGGTGCTGCTTCACCGTTGGTGCACCACACTAGGAAATTCCCTTTTTTAGTAATCAGTTCTGAAAGTTCCTTGTGAGAGGTTCGAATCCGGGACATAGCAGTATTCCAAGCTCCTTCAGCATGTCTTCAACTCCACCAAGTTAACTCAACATTCAATACATATAGTGCTACTAATTATATATATAGAAGTTTATGTAATGTGCAAGCTGTGCACTATTTTGAATGATTTAAATTAAATTATTGATATTTTTTATTAGAATGACTTATTAAATTATAGTTTATATTTTATCTATTATTTATAAAAAAATATTTTTTAACCATAAAAATTGAAGATTACTTTTTGATTAATTAAATTTGAGTGACATGAAATATTAGTTTTATCATTTATTTTTTTTATTATAATTTTTATTAAATTGGAATATAAGTTAAAAATGTTAAATAAACAAAAATACATTTTGCGGCGGTTCTAACCTCAACTGCCGCTATATTCCTGCCATTTATCCATTCTGCGGTAATTCCTGCATCAATTGTCGTTGTATTCCTGCCATTTATCCGTTTCACGTCGATTCCTGCATCAACTGCAACTAAATTCATCTATTCTGTGGCTGTTTCAAAGAAATCGCCGCCAAATACGGTAAACCACCGCAAAAGTCACCAACATTATCCATTTAGCGGCGATTTATTCAATCGTTGCTAATAAGTTGCCGCTATTTGTCGGATTTGTTGTAATGATGTGAAAGAAAAATATATTGAGAAAAATATAAATTTTAGGTAAAATGTATAGTATGAATATAAATTCACATCTTCTAAATATTTTTTTAATATATATTTAGTTATGAAATTAAAAAAGATAAAAAAAATCCATTAACTGAGAAAAATATATAAATTTAATTAAATAAACTTTCAATCTATTAAAATAATCTAAATATATAAATTTAATGAAATAATCATATAAAATTTCAATCTATTAAAATTTAACTCTTTAGCTTTAATAAAATATATGCATATCTGAGTTCTAAGATACTAGTATACATGCTAATTAGCCCTAGCACGTTTATTTTTGCAATGTATGCTATGATTTCGCCAATGAAAGAAATAAAAGTGTAAAGTAAAAAAAAAAAAATCAGATAAAACATGAATTTCTGCTTTAGATTTTGTCCTCCAAAGCTAAAAGTGGAAAAAAAAAAAAAAAAAGAGAGTATCAATTTCTCATCATGCCCTCTGCATTCTCTTAAATTTTTGTGTGCTACTATAGCCGACTAGTAATGAATGATGGTTGAAATATTGATATATAAGATATAATAATAATTATAAATTGGTCAAGAAGGGCTAAATAAATAGGCTTTATATATAGTCCAATAAAATAATATTTTTTATAAAGATTTAATTCATGATTTTAGTACGATTGATCCTAAACACTTTACCCACGAGAGCCATATGAAAGGTATTGATACTTTTTTTTTTTTCTTCTTGAGTTTTAATCTCTTTTTTGTCTTTTGTTTGTTCTCTTTGAATATCACTCTAGTCAAGAAAAACAGATAAAGGTTGTGTGCTTTTCAGTAACATTCTCTCTTTTCACAGCTAGCGCTGCTTCATATAAAAAATGCTCATTTTTGGTATAGTATATATAAATCAAATATTAAATAAATTAAGATTTTTTAAAGAAATTTTTTAGATATAGTTAATTATTGCAAGCTAGGTAGTGCTATATTAATTAGTTCTTTCATCTTTATTATATTTTTCCCTCATTCCCCCTTGACAGCAATTGGCTTGAAAGTAATACTGAAATTTATTACAACTCTTATTAGGCCACAATAATGACCACTTTTCCTTTTTGATATTATTATTAGATCAAGCACTTATGACTAAAGTAATTAAAATTGAGATTTTATATAAATTTAAAATTAAACCTATAAAATATAAAATCATAACATTATTTAAATTATAAAATTACCTAATCTATATAAATGATCATAATCAAGTAATCAACTTATTTAAAATAATAATATCAAAACATTTTAAGAACTAAATTAAAATTTTAACTACCTTGCTTTTGGGGCTATACTAAAATAGTAAAATTTGTAGCTATTAGTAAGGATATATGCAACTTTTTTTTTTCTTTTCAAAATATGTTTGCAATGGTTGTAATTTTTGTCACAAAAACAAAGCCATTTGAGAGAATTGATAGATGAATGAGATTAATTAATTATTGCATTGGCTAAATGTAAATTTGACCCTTCACAATCCACTATCAAACAAAAAAGTAGCAAATATGATTTTTACAAGTTGGACAACAGATAAATGTCAGTAGCAATATTTTAAATGTAAAAAAATTGCATTACGATTTCAAAATATCAATTTTATTAATTTTACATAAAATTAATTATATATGAATTTTCAAAATTTTTATTATTGTATTTTTTAAATAATTTGTTACAAGCTAAACCTAAAACGGGAAGAGTTAATAATAAGCCTAAAATGTTTTATAGTATACCGATAAATTTTCTTTTTGACATTGTAATCAAGAATAAATTATTGTTGTCAAATTTTAAGAATGTGTGACCAAGATATTTGACATTTTCTTTTGGTCATGGGATATTTAACATTTAGGAGCGTATAAAAGTAATTCTTAAATTGGCATTAGTGTCCATTAGTAGTAATGTAAATATCTTTAACGTGATGATGTTCTTTGGGAAAGGCCATGAAACACAATGATGGTAACTCAGCATATGCTGCTTCAGACCAATATTCCTTCAACTTACTTTTCGTACTTAGACATTATCATTAATCAAATGCCTCACCCTCACCTCTCTCTATTTTACTTCTTGTAAAATAAATAAATAAGTAGTAGCCAGGTCCAAATTAAATGTTTAACCTATTTCATTAATCTTTTTTTTTTTTTACTTTTCACATAATTTATCAATTGTAATTATAAGTATTAGATTAGATTATATTAATTAGGTGACATTTTTTAAGATTCTTTTTCAATTAAATATTAGATTACTATTTAGAGACAACAACATCTGAATGAATTAATTAACCCCATGCATGCTTGTTATATATTGTTCACTTTGCCACAGAAGTGAAAAAAGTCAATTCACAGGTGCTCATTGAAAAACTACGAAGTGTGTTTTAAAGGTAATTTTCGATCTTTTTTTTAATAGTAATTATTCATTCAATGAATTATTATTCGATGGATGCAGTATTTATTAACTTAAATGTTACTTTTTTACTTCCTTTTTTCTTTTAATTTCTACTTAAAAAAGCAAGACATTTAAAATAAATTTATTTATCTCCTTATTAAATAATTGATTAACATGCGAAGGCCAAGCTGCGGGGGGAAAAAAAGCAGAAAGATTATTTAATACTAGTACTTACAGTGTATGTCATGATAAAATGAGGATTTTAATTCGGTTCACTTAGTTTCACTGCTTTATATATTCGAGCAAACAATTCTGGAACAGTTTCAGAAGTCAGAACCCTAAATACATTCTTTTTTGAATTCCTTTTTCAGATTTCTGTGTTCATAATCAAGAAAAAGAAAAATGAAAGCTTCGGCTTGGGGCAACAGTAACATGTGTTCTTCACCTAATGCTAATAACAACACCGATACTATTTTCCAATTATTTATAAATTATTTAGAATTTAATAATATCGAAGAATATATATATATATATATATATATATATATATATATATATATATATATATATATATATA
>JASCZI010061301.1:4668-24768 GCA_036250425.1 Stylosanthes scabra
TTATTATTATTATTATTATTATTATTATTATTATTATTATTATTATTTTTAACCACTTAGCTTCGATAAACTACGTCTAGCGTTACTCAAAACCGCACAATTTACGTTACCTACCACACTTACCTCGTCTATGACAATCTATTAGTACTACATTTACACGCCCATTTGTATTAAGCTGGCCAAACTTAATACCACGAACCGTGTAACTGCATACTAACAGAATTAATCAATAGACCAGCATGCATAAACTCTAACTCTCATCCATATGATAAGACCTAATGCATGACATACACTTAAGATATAGATACTCAGAGTATGCAAAGAAGCATAGTCAGCTCATCCACAAGGCTCTAACTGGATGAACCGCTCTGATACCATAATATGTAACACTCATTCTTGAATTACAAAAATTCATTACGTAAGCTGATAATTTGACTGTACTTTATATGAATACAATCAAATAATACAAATATGTGGCTGTCGCCCCTATATAAAAATCTATAGGTTATTTATATATACTCCGTAGAATAAGCACACATAACTATAAAGATCTTGTCTTCCATTGGTCCTTACCGTGTTAAATCTGAAACCACACACACAAATACATAGTTACAGTGAGAATTTAAAATTCTCAGTAGATAAATAAAAATCTTATTTGGTGGTTTCAGCCACTCTTCACGGAAAATATCGTGACTATCACAATTATATAAAATAATGATGCATGCAATGCAGATATCTTAATTTATCTTTTCACTTTTCTTTATCTGCTTGTCTCACTCATCATAGGCCTTTTAGGGAATTCCCAACTTTTGGTGGATCTCATAACATCATGACAACAAAGCAGAATTTACGACATACCAATTAAGACATCTTGCCCCATTACAAATTGGCAGCCAAGTCTTAAATTATTTATTTTCTTGTCCGCTTTGCTAAGTAGGGATGATAGGCGTACTAGCCTCCCCACACTCACCTTAGCATATGAGTTTAGAGCATCACTTTTAAAAACTTTGATAATGACCCATATACAATGATAATAACAATAACAATATAATAATTATAGTCATCTTTATATAATTATTATATTATTAGTAATATCTATAATAATAATAATAATAATAATAATAATAATAATAATAATAATAATGATAGTAATAGTAATAGTAATAATAATATTACACATAATAATATTAATAATAATAGTAATAATAATAATAATATTAGTGGTAGATTAGTAGTAATAATAACAATGATAATAATAATAATAATCACAGTAACAATATTAAACAGACCTGGCGATAGTCCGCACTAGTTCAAAGAAATAATGCAAGAAAATAATATCACAATAATAATATTAAACAGACCTGGCGGTAGTCCGCACTAGTCTAAAGAAATAATGCAAGAAAATAATATTAATGATATACGATAGTCAGAAAGTAAAAGATATCTACCTTAATATCTTATACTTCTTCTTCTTCTATCTTCCTAATCTTTTGTTATAAAACTAAGGCTATAATAGAGAGAATAAGAGAAGGAGCTAGAGAAAAGCTATAGAGAGCAAGAGAGAGAATTTCTTATTGATTTCTGAATATGAAAAACTAATGAAATCATAGCCCTATTTATAGTTTTGAAGTTTTACTATGCAGGTTACTATTTGGAGTATTATATTATTATAGTTAATATTCATATATTATTATATTATTTTTTTCTTCTCCTCGTGCCCCTCGCTCTCTTTTTTTTTTTAATTATATTTATTGAAACTGAAACTTATTGCGTGTATCATTTTAACACGATATTAATACAATAAAAATATCGCATTGTATAAACTAGTTCCAGCATATAATATTATCTTATTTTAGCAAATAAAAGATAATAAAACAAATTATATTTTGGACAATTATTTTGGAATGTTAGAAATAACAAAGCCTTTTCAAATTGTTTAGGATACTTTTGTCTTTTAAATAAATAATTAAAAACTTGAAAATGGTATTTACTCTATAACATGTGGTATATTATTGAATCAGGTTATCAACCATGGGATAGACATAAATCTAATGAAAGAAACAAGGAATGTTATGAAGGAATTATTTGAGATGGATGATGAGTATAAGCAAAAGCTGTATTCAGAAGATCCTTTGAAGCCTTGTAGATTACATACAAGCAGACCAACACATGCAACTGATGGTAATCAGCATCTCTGGAGAGACTATTTCTACCATCCATGTCATCCTTTGGAGGAATGGCAACACTTGTGGCCTCAAAATCCAACTAAATACAGGTGTGTGCGTGTATATATATATACACAAACTTTATAACTCCCTTGTTCTTGAGTTTCCTTGAATTTTTAATTAAAAGTTTATAATTTAATTCTTATATTAGATAACTTTTTTTTTTCAATTTTGTTTTTTGCTAGCTGTTTTTCTTAAAAGAAAAAAAAATTTTTAAAATGTTCATTTTTTGTGCTTGAAATATAACGAATAGTAGAATATTTTAAAAGCGTATGTTTTGTATTTAGGTTCGTTTTCTGCAATATTATATTAGAAATTTTTTTTAAAAAAAATCATAAAGGTCTGAGATACAAAATATACTTTAATCCAATTAAAAAATATCATCGTTATCCAAATTGTATAATACAAAATTGTATCTTTCATGTAGAAATTATTTATGCTTCACAAAAAATTCCATGACTTAAACAAAAATATACATCTGAAATGGTGCAAAGTGCAAACTCTCTTCTTACACAAATAAATTATAATGCTTGCAGGGAGTATGTTGGGGCATGTTCAGTTGAAGTTAAGAATCTGGCTTCAAGAATATTGAGGTTGATAAGTGAAGGGCTTGGTTTGAAATGTGAATATTTTGAGAATGAGCTTAGTGGATCAATGTTGGTATCAGTGAATCATTATCCAGCATGCCCTGAACCAAGTTTAACATTGGGTGTATCTAAGCACTCTGATCCAAACCTTATAACAATTTTATTACAAGATTATGTTTCTGGCCTTCAAGTTTTGCATAATGGACAATGGATTGCTGTTGAGCCTCTTCCTGATGCATTTGTTGTCAATGTTGGCTTCCAATTACAGGTACACTAACTATATATATATATATTGCGTTTTTCAAATTTGTTTTTGAAAGATTTTATTAGTCATATTTGTCTCTAATAAAAGATATAATTCTTAGGCGAATTGGTCATTCTGCCAATCAAATGATGACATGTCATCTTCGAATGACATGTGTTATAAATTCATATCATTCAAATTTGAATAAGACTTATATCCTTCAAATTATTCAGGACTAATATAACTAATAAAATCTTGTAAGGACTCATTTAAAGAATAAGATATCTTTTATGTATCAATTTGAAGGTATATTAGATTGAATATTTTTCTTTTGGTAATTACATATCTAATCTTCCCGGTTTTATTTAGTTTCTCATGTTTCACTTTTTATTCTAAAGCATTGCTAACAACAATGGTCAAAATTTGTACCATTTATTATTAAAAATCCTTTAATAACATGACATGAATTATGTTTAAAAATTATAAATAACAATACATAATAAATAATTTCTGATCAATTTTATATAGCTAAAAAAACACAAGGACTTAGTCTCAAATGTGGTTTGCCAAATTTCGTTGACATCATTATTATTATTATTATTATTATTATTATTATTATTATTATTATTATTATTGAGATATGCATAATTACATTGAATTACAGATAATAAGCAATGGGAGGCTAAAATGTTGTGATCACCGGGCTGTGACAAATTCAAGTGATGCTCGCACAACTGCTGCATTTTTTGTTGCTCCATTACTTGATTGTGTGATAGAGCCAGCACAAGCTTTCATTGATGAACATCATCCACCAGTTTTCAAGTCTTTCAAATATAAGGACTTTAGGTCCTTCTACATTGCTGAGAAGGGTGATACAGAAGTGGTCATGAAATCATTTCTAGCTTAAAATCGTGTTATTTAACTATGAGATAATGTTGTGTTAAGGTGTGGAAATGGGGATGGTGATTTAATAATCATGTAAAGAAAGGCATTTTTCGCCCCTTATGATTTGTTATTATTAAGGCCTATTTTATATCAATTATCCATCCCTGCTATATAAAAATCCAATAAAAACATCCAATAAAAACAGTGTTTGTGCGCGACACATGTCGAGCCCTCAGCAGGCTGGCACAAAACCTTCGTTCTCCAATGGAATAACCTGTATCGTCACCCAGCGCATTCCATCGATGCACCATTACATTGAGGATCATCGAACGTATAGCAGTGATTTGAAAGCAAAATTAGAAAATAATTTATGTATATGCCAAAAGCGAGTGCTCTTTTCACCTTCTTTCCTCCCATCCCTAAATAAAAACTTGGTTAATTTATATATTAGGTTCCTATAGTTTGAGTAAAACTACAACCAAGTCCTTATAGTTTAAAAATTTGTAATTGAATTCCTGTATCGATTAAAAATTTGTAATTTAGTCTCTGTCATCCGAAATACGTTTAATTTAACAAAATATTCTCTGACATATTTTATATTGTTATCATGTGTGAGGTCACATACATTAGATAAATTTTTAATTGACCAAATTACCCTCCATATTTCATAAACAATGTAAGTTACTCTCAAATTCACAAAAAAAGGAAACACTATTCTCTCCCTCATGTTCGTCACTCTTCTCCTTCTATACATTGTAATCTCACTTTTCCTAAAAATTTTCCCTTCAATTTGCTTTCAGTGTAGTCGATTGTTAGAGTGAAACTCGAGAGATAATAAGGGTACTATCGTAATAATATATTATTTAACGGTTTTTTTAATATCAAATTCAAATAGGGACTAAATTGCAAATTTTTAATGGGTCCAAAGACTCAATTATAAACTTTTAAATTATAGGGATTCAGTTATAATTCCACTCAAATTATAGGACCTACCGAATAAATTAACCTAAAAACTTCTACAGAAAACACCTCACTTTTCACAAGCATTACGAAAAATGGCAAGAACGGAGTACTTCCTTCGGACGTCCACTGTAGGACACCAGACTAGGTTTTCAATGTCTATGTCATACGTTTGTGGGAGGTGCCAACAAAAAAAAAATCTCAATGAGCTTTGGCATATCGAGATGATACTTCAAAACACCAAGGTTCATCCTTCAACCCTTCTCCCTCTTTGTTAAAAGGTTTATGCTTTGATTATGTTTCTACTGAATTCATTGCATTCCTGAGTATTTATTGTTTTTGTTATATGCTATGTTTGAAGCGGCATAAATGGTCTGTATGGTATGCTCTGTTTCAGAAATGTCATGCTAAAAAATAAAAATAAACAATTTCATGGGTATGCTTTGTCTTAAGCAATGTTTTGCCTAAATTAGAGAAGTATGTTCCGCTTTCCAACTTCGTGCTTACAAAAAAAGATGCATTGCCTACATAAGAAGTTGTGGTGTTGGTGGGATGCTTTGTGCTGCAGACAACATCCTCCAAAGTTGGGATTTTTATGGTATCCTCCCTTCTAGAGCATGTTTTTTAAAGTTTTGGTTTTTGTAGTCATGTCTGTTACTCAAACATATTTTATAAAGTTTTGGTTTTTGAATTATATGTATTGCCAAGTTTTGGTTTTTATAGTCGTGTCTGTTACTCAAAACATATTTTGTAAAGTCTTGGTGTTTGAATTTTATGTATGGCTAAGTTTTGGTTTTTATGGTTTTTTTTTTTCCTACTCTTGGAACCGTGTTTGTCTTTATCAGCGGTTCTTCTATGAAAATCATTGAATTCAAAATTTGTTGTCATATGCGACGTACTCTTCTATCATATGTTTTCATTGTACTTTCAGGGGGATAGGTTGCATGCTGTTCTTCCCCGCTCTTTGCTGAAAAGTTGGGGTGGAGTCCTAGCAGAGTTCAAAACCCTGAAGTTGAAACCAAGAAACAACATTGGAGTGAGCATTTTAAATCTGAATGTTACTATCAGATTAAAGAAGAGACACTTTTGTTCAAATCCTGAAGTTGAAACATTTCTACTTTGTTGTGACTCTGTAGTTGAAACATTTCCTAATTGTTGAAAAATATAATTCCATAATGGAAGTTGAAACCAAGAAATAACATTGAAATTTCTTGGTGTATGTTGTATGTGTGTGGAAGGAAATTTACAAGGTCAACATGAAGGAGGTTACCAGTATAAAGATGGTGGTACAAGATATGAAGGTTAGTGTGTGATTAAGGGTTTAGAGTTAAGTTTTGTTTTTCCCATTTTGATCATGTGTTTTTTTTGCTTACAAAAATATGTCTTTGCTGTGTGATAGGGTGGGAGGATGTAGGCATCAATTCCTGAATGTTTGTTTAAGAGATGGGTGCTGTTCTGGAGGAGTTTAAGTTGTATAAGATGTGTAACTTTATTATTGTTGACAAGAAGCAAAATATGAGGACTACCTCAAGCAAATGAACCCTGGTCTTTTCAAACAGAACCACTGTGGAGGAAGTCTTTGAGCCTACTTTTCCATTGGAGGTTTAAGATTCCGAAACATGGCTGAGCTGCTGACTGTTAATGCCATTGATGGCACAGAGCTATTTGGTAAGATTTCAAAACCATTATATTAGGCGTTTTTGTTTTTTTGTTTTATTTTCTGTTTTTAGTATTTTGATTTTGTGTACTATATTTTTTTTTATCCTATGGCAGATATCATAGGGGAAGTTGTTGAAAAAGAACTTCCACGTCAGCTTACCGCTGTCACTGGAAGGGATACAATTAGATCCTAAAGTCAAATGGGCTGGAGTTTGTTTGTAGATTGGGCTGGGCTACAATTGGGTGGGTTGAATTAAAAGACTAAATCATAATGTTGGGTCATTTAAAAATTGATCTTCCAAGGTTTAAAAAAAATATAATTGTTGTTTTTCTTGATTGTTTTCTAAGAAGAAGTAGTGCCAAAAGAGTGACATATAATTATGCTGGTTAGTTTAGTGCCAAAATAAAAACCCAATAATAAACATTAGGAGATCTAATGGAACTGTATTGCTCATTATTTGAATCTGGATATGATAATTGAATTGAAAAATAGAATTCCAATAGGTATGGACATGTTTCCATGCAGAAAGAATTAATGTTAATTTATTTTAAAAAAATGAAAATATGGAGATTTTTTTTTTTTTGTGATAATGAAAACATGGAGATGTGATGATAAATGAGTAAAAATAATAAAAATTTTCTAGAAAAATAAGTGTTTGAGTAACGAAAACATCATTAAGTGTTAGTAACGGATAGAACCTAAATCCTGCACCTAATTGAAAAAAGAGGTGAAAAAAAAAATTAAATACAATAAATAAAATTTGGTTTATTTTGATTGACCAACAAAGATCCCAAATAGCAATATGGGTGAAGGTAAGATTCACAAGTAAGAGTTAAGATTCACAAGTAAGAGTTGAGGGTTTAAAGCGGGTGCAATATTGTTCTCTTTTCAAATCACTTTTTTATTCAAATTCACTTTTTACCATCAACGCGAGCCACCATCATCATTTTTTCCTCCCCTGAATGTGGATGCTAATGTCACTGTCATAACCTCTAGAAAAGCTCATCAAATATTCACATTTGGTAGGTATTAATGGTAATGAAATTCATCAGCATACATTTACAGACGTATTTCTCTACCTACACTGTAAAATTCACCTTAATTCTTCGTTAGACACTTAAACATGTATATTCACAATATGGAATGAAATTGTGGAAAATTTTCTAAAACAAATGGATAACTAATTTTATAGTATAAACATTGTGCAAATTAAAAAAAATACATGATATTCACCCAATTATACAGTGCTGTTTTTGCCAAATTTACTTTATACTTTGGTGAATACATTAAAAAAATTGGATTTAAGAAACTAAAATTGTTTTCTTTTTTGTAGGAATTAAAATTTCTTATTTATTTATTTTATAAAATCTACCATTAAACTATGAAAAAACACAATAGCAGCCTAAATGAATGACAAGTGGAGCTGTTAGGTTGATGACAAGTGTCCAAAATAGTAAATTAAGATCATTACCCACATATTTTTTATGTTACCTAATGAGAAATTCAATTATTCAGTTATTACTTTAAAAATAACAAAACATGCTGGACAAAAACTTTACTTAATAAATCAAAAAAATATATAATAAAATCACACAAATGCATTCAGTTAAAAAAATTTAATAAAATCAAACTTACACATTCTATTTAAAATTAGCATTAAAGGCCGTGCAATTGCACGAGACTCACTTGATTTTGCATGTTCTAAATTGTTTAATGTCTTGTGATGTTATGCAATTTTTTTGTTTATAATTAATTTTAATTTACTCATATTCTTTATGATTGAATTATAAATTACTCACAAATTAATTGCTTTTAAATGAATAATAATTATAAAACTATTAAAAAATATTTTTTTAATCTTTCAAAATTACATCAAATATAAAATATCAAATATAAAATATTATAAATACATTAGACCTTCAAATTTCATGCATCATCAATAATTACTCAGTCATTTTTAGTTTTTTTAATACACTCTTAAGAAAAAAATGAAGCAACAACACACATAGAAGCTTTTATATATATAGTTGATAATCATAACTAAGACTCTATAAAATAAAAAGTCATAATCTATTACAACTAAATTGCATCCATAGCTAGAGTAGTGATAATCTTTATATATATGAGCTATACTATCCTAATACATAGATTAGGCTAATTCAATTTAATATATAGGTGCAAGATTTGATTTATAGATGCATTATTTGACCTACTAAAATATCATACAAAATAACTATAGACCTACTAAAATAGCATACAAAATAACTATAATTAGGTGTACTATCAGTCTCCTTTAATATTGTTATGAGAACTCTTAATGTTAACACTAGTAGCTCATTAAACATATAATCCATATTATTCATGATTAATTTTGGACATCTTCTCCTTAAAAATAAGCTTACGGTTAGTCATTTCTTCAAATTTTTCATTCAGATTCCTCTTGGCCTTTGCACTATTTACCAACACCCTTAGCAACATCCTTTTAAAGTACATGTGTAGAATCTTGAAGAATATTCGACATCACTTTTTATAAAAAAAAATTGCATTCATAGCCATAGATTAGGTTAATTCAATACAATAGGTAAATAAAAAAATAAAATAAAAAGAAATAAAATTCTATCAAAATCTTTCAATCACATCACTACCTAAGTATTCAAATGTTTTTGTTTAGGTTTTGAAATTCAAGTTGAAAGCAAAACGACAACAATAAGATATATGAAGTCTGCAAAATCAAAGATGTCTTAGAGTCTTAGAACTTAGGTAAAATCTTGTTAAGGACCAATTTTTTTTTTTTTTTTTTTGGTGAGGAAGGGGGGTCAAGGACCTCAAACAGAAACAAAAAACTAACTAGAGTCCCTTAGAAGGGGAGTACCAGAACAATCACGGAGAATAAAAGGTGATACATCAGGGAGAGTCGCATCAAATATATGAAGACCATAAGGAAGAGAGTGTCCCTTTTTGGCAAGACCATCAGCCACAAAATTCGCTTCACGAAGGCAGTGAGACCATTGAATGGAGTGGAAGCGATTAACAATGACCACAATATCATTAATTAGAGGTGCACAGGGATGGGTAGTTGGGAAACCATTTTTAGCAAGGTTGATAGCTGATGTAGAATCCGATTCAACAATAAGGGAGTTGATATTATTGGCTGCTACAATTTGAAGACCACGAGTAATACCCCAAAGTTCAGCATGCATGATAGAGCAGCTTCCAATATTGCAAGAAAAACCTCTTATGAAGGCACCCGAATGATTTCGAAAAACCCCGCCACAAGCAACACTACCCGATTGACTGAGGAAGGAACCATCCACATTGAGGTTAATTAGATTAACATCTGGGGTTTTCCACTTGATGAGTCTAGTGTCATGAGGTTTAGTGTTAGCAAGATGGTATGTAGTATTAAAAACTTTGCTAACTTCCAGTGATCGAGCTTTGATTTGAGCAATTCTGTCTCGAACCGAGGTGTTGTCACCCTCAAAGATAAATTTATTGCGAGCAAACCAAATAGTAGATAAAGCCGTACCAAAGAGACAGGGCCAATCACTATGTCTTTTTAGGTTGAAGATAATCCAATCATGGAGGTTGAGTTGATAGAAATCATGAACATCAGAAGGATGAACAAGGGAACGCCAAATGTGTCTAGCAAACCAGCACTCACGAAGGACATGAGGAGTGGTTTCATCATGGGTATGATATCTTGGACAGGAGCCATTAGTAGTTAGATGTCGTCTTCTTCGTTCTGTGTTGGTGAGAATGGCATTTTGGGAAACCAGCCAAAGAAAAGTGCGAACACGTTCAGGGCCTTTCCAACGCCAAATGAGACTGTTGATGCTGTCAGGTGTGTTAAGATCATCGTTGAGAATTTGGTAGGTTGTGTAATACCCTGTACCGTTAGCTACGTCGATCGAACTGGCTTCGCGCCGACGGTAGTGTGACGAGGCGAGGATACGATTGAGAAAACGAGTACAACATACAATTAGTGCGCGGAAACGAACACCTTCGCTAAAGTTTGGCCCGAACCGGACCAAATCGTGAAATTACCAAACTGCCCTTATTAAGTATAAAAAAGGGCCAATGGCCCAAATTCCATTTCCTTCTTCATTTTCAGAAGGAAAGAAAATAAGAGAGAGAGAGAGAGAGAGAGAGAGAGAGAGTTTTGTGCGTGTGTGTGGAGGAAGGGTGGTGATGATCACTATTCACCCACCACTTCCGGCGGCCATAACTTTCGTTCCAGAACTCCGATTGACGCACCGTTTGCGTCTACACGAAGCTTGTTCCGTCCTCTTCGATTCTATACCACTTGGAAGGTATGGGTTTCGAATTTCCTACCCCATTCTTAGCTCTTAAGTTTCTGCTCGAATTGAGCTTGATCACCTTGCAAGTTTTCGAAATCCATGTTCTAGGTGATGATCTAGCATGCGATTGGGCATGATATCCGAAGCCTATGAGCTTGCAACTCTGGTAAGACGTTCCAACCCTAGTCAATGCTCTTCCTTGAGCTTAGAATTTATGGAATTTGGTGTTTTTGTGTGTTTTGTTGTGTGTGTATGTGTTGTAGGTCACCATTGATGGTGAGTGTGCAAGTAGTGCATGTGGCTAGGACTTGGATGGTTGGATGGTGTACTTGGATACTCAATGGCGCGAAAAACATCACGTGTGAGCATTGAGCTTGGCATCCAGGTACAGATTTAGATTCTTTACTACAAGAGATAATCTAGTATGAGCATCTAGGCTAGTGGACCTAGGATAGCTTGAACATGTGGTAAAATGAATGGAAGTTAGGCTAAAGCAAGTGAATGATAGGTGCAAATAGTGTGGTTGATGCTTGATGATGAATAACATGATGATGTATGATTGATATGATGATGATGATTAATGATGATATGATGATGATGATGAATGATGATATGATGATGATGATTAATGATGAAATGTGATGATAATGATGATATGATTGTTGATTGGAGGCCATGGGCCAAGTATATTGTGGAAAAAGGAAAAGAAAGCATATATACATGAGGCGGTGATTAGAAATATGAGGTCCAAGGGGCAATGGAAATGAGAATCGGGGAGAGAGTCCTAAACATGGTTTTAAAAGAGGTTTTGAGAGAGGAAAACAGGTTTCTGGCGAACTTTGGTGAGCCGTAACCTTGGTTTTAAACAAGAAATTGGTTTTCAATGAAAGGTTTTTTCAAAGAATGGTTTACGGTCTAGAAAATGATTTGAAAATGGTTGGAATTGGCCTAGGGAGCAAAAGGTTTGAGAGCTTTAAAGTTAGCAATTCTGCAGAATGCAGCAGAGCTCCAGGGAATCGATTCTACTGCAATAGAGTCGATTCTCTGAGCCATTTTTCTAAGGAAAATGGGATTTCGAGGGTAAAGAATCGATTCCCATGTTCTGAGAATCGATTCAGATTATCACAGAGGTCAATTGATTGTCATATGAATCGATTCTAGCCCTTCGGAGTCGATTCGTATGATGATCCTTTCTTGAAAAAGTTTTCCAAGTGTTTTGAGTCGATTCGAAAGGTAGTAGAACTGATTCATAAGTGAACAGAGGCTTTTGATTTGAGGAAAGATTGAAGCGAATTGATTCGGCTGAGGCTCGAGTCAATTCTACCTTTGAAATTGGTTTAAAGAGAGGTCCGTGAGTCTATTTGGGGACTTCCAAAATCGATTCACTTGTGCCTGATTTCGAATTTAACGTTCAAAACTGCCTTAGAGTCGATTCTTCCTCTTCAGAATCGATTCTGAAGGTATGTCTTTGCTTTTGAAAGTGTTTTGTGGATGATAAGGATCTCTCGCACGCTGCTTTTGTGAAATGAATATACGACTCATGTATAGAGCTTTAATCCCCTCATTAAGAGGAAGAATGTCACCGTTTTGACATAACGTGAGCCGAAGTGACAGTGGGGGCCTGAGGGCTAACAACCCGGCTTACGGCAATAGCGGGCTACCAGCGTAGTGCGTGCCATGGGGGGTCAGTAGGGCCAACGTCCCGGCGTACCAATTGAGAAAAGAGGAAACCCCCATATATATATATTGAGATAAGAACATAAACGTTCGGGTCGATGAGCGTGTCGTCCTCGGGGAAGTGCGTACAGTAGTGGTTCGGGACATGTACTGGACCGGTCAGGTTGGCTATGATAACCGACCAGGTGAGCTCACCTTAGCCGTAGGGAACAGGCATGCATCATATGCATATGTGTGACATTGATTGAGTGTGCTTGTGTGACTTGTAAATGCTACTTGCTACTTGCTCTTGTGTGTTTGTATGTGTTTTACTTGTATGCTTGCATGTGTGTTTGTGTGGAACTGGATGATGGATGAAGTGATGATAGGTTAATGAACTAGTTGAAGAGAAGATTTTAAGCTAGAAGTACCAGAAAAGGGTAAACCATGGAATAACTGGAATGTGTGTGAAACCTAGGGTTAGAGAACGGGGAATGGGCTTGAGCGTTGCATGTTGCGATGATAAGGAATGGTAAAACCTGAGTGATGAGTAGGATTGCCTCGTATGGTCCCACTAGCTTATTTATTGTAGTTTAGGCGCTTTATCCGTACTGGGAATCCATGGTTGGGGATTCTCACTCCGTATATGTTTGAGACTTTTCAGGTGCAGGTTCAAGCTTGGAAAGTGGCGAAGCATGTTGTAAGTTACTGATGTCTAGACTCTCCGGTGGTTTGAGTTCTTTCCACTGCATATTTCCAGGAGAACTAGAGTGTTGTGGTTAGTGTGTAAGCTAGGGTTATGTATTTAGAGTCGGGCCCAAGCTTCGCGGGTTCTGTCATGTTGTATACTGAACCGATTGGCTATATATGTATGTAAGTACTACTATTGAATTATTCGAAGTGATGTATAGAAGTGCATGACTCTATTTTGTGTATGAAACCCTATTTTTGTATAATAAATCAGGTTGCTTTCAAAAGGTTTTGGAAATCCCTAGTTTACGAGTAGGAGTCGAGTGTCTGTAGCATCACAATATCGGCCGAACGCGTCCGCGGCGCGGTTAGCCATATTGGGGTGTTATAGGCTGACATGACTTCAAAAGCTCCATTGGATGATAAGCTCCAAGCAATGTGATCCTCATGTTTCCAAGGGGATGGGGGAGAGATCGCCATAATCCTTTGGATAATGTCTTCAGGCAGCCACTCCACAAGTTTGTCAGCATCCCAGTTGCCTGAAACAGTAAGGAAATCTATAAGAGAGCTATGAATATCAATTGGACTATTTACCTGATTCACATATTGTGTTAGGTGGACAGCATGAGGAACCCAAGTATGATTCCAGAAGTTGATCTTAGAACCATCTCCCACTCTCCAGATGTAGTTGTTGGAAACATCTTGCCAAGACTTGCAAATGCCTCTCCATAGATTAGATTCATTCCTTTTATGTTCCACATTTGGGATAATGTCATTCCCAGCCCCGTATTTAGAACGGAGTACTTGAACCCAAAGAGCATCATGCTTTTCGATTAAGCCCTAACCCGCTTTCATCATAAAGGTATAATTCATCTTGCGGGTGTGGCGGATTCCCAGGCTTCCCGTTTTCCTTGAAGTATAAACTTTATTCCAATTAACCAAATGGATCTTCTTAGAGTTTACAGTATCTCCCTAGAGAAAATCCCTGCATTTACGATCAATAACATTACAAGTAGAGGAGGGAAGTAAGGTAGTTTGAATGCTATAAGAAGGGAGAGAAGAGAGGACAGATCTCACCAAGGTGCATCTACCGGCAAGATATAGGGACGAAGCCTTCTAGTTATTCAACCTAGCATTAAGCTTTTGAATGATCTCCTTGTATGTATTTTGAGAGACTCTGGAATGTAGGAGATGAACTCCTAAATACTTCCCCAGATCATCAGTTCTGCTAAAGTTCAAGTAATCACTGATTTCAGATCTCACAGCATTCCCGATATTTTTTGAAAAGAAAATTCTAGTCTTTTCATTGCTGATTTTTTGGCCAGAGCTTTCACAAAAAGTATCAAGGCATTTCTTGATGATCTCTGCTTGAGCCATGCTAGCTTCTGCAAAAAGAATGATATCATCTGCAAAGCACAAATGAGAGATCTCAGGAGCATTTTTCTTTAAGCAGATAGGTTTCCAAAACTTGTGATGAACCGCAGTAGAGATAAGTTGAGAGAGGCGTTCCATGCATAGAACGAAAATGTATAGAGATAGAGGATCACCCTGGCGGACTCCTCTGGTTGGGTTAAATTCTTCCAACTCTTCACCATTCCAAAGAACTCTCATTTTAGCCGAAGATATACATGCCAGAATGAGATCAGTGATATGTTGAGGAATACCAATGTCCGAGAGAGTATCCTTAATAAAGAGCCACTTGAGCCTGTCATATGCTTTCTCAAGATCAATTTTAATCGCCATCCATCCTTTTCGCCCGTTCTTGTATCTCATGGAATGAATAATTTCTTGAGATATAGTGATATTATCAGAACTGTGCCTCCCCGGAACAAAACTACATTGAGTCGGTGCAACGAGCTTCTCCATAACCTTTCTTAACTGATTGGTAATGATTTTTGTAACTACCTTGTATGAAACATTGCATAGACTGATCGGTCGCATCTGTTTTAAGCTAGTGATAGGATCAGTTTTAGGAATCAAGGTAATCAAGGTTTCGTTGATGTCACTAATCTTTGAAGGATCAGTAAAGATTTGATGAACCAAAGAACAAAGATCGGGGCTAACTTTGTCCCATTGGCTTTGGTAAAAAATAGCCTGGAGCCCATCCCTCCCTGGTGCTTTTAGGCTGCCCATGTGAAATAAGGCATCTTTAATTTCTATATCATTCACGTTCCTGCCAATGAAATTGAAGTCCTCAGTATTTAGAGTTGGAAAGCAGTTATTCAGTAAAAAGGAACATCAGGCAAGGAATCATGATACAAATCCTTGAAAAAGACAAAGGCCATATTCTCTAAAACAGTTTTATCAGTTATAACATTATTATTGGGGTCAAGGAGGGATATCACCTTATTTTTCCTTCTTCTAATCATGGTAGAGCCATGAAAGAACTTGGTGTTGCGATCCCCGAACTCGATCCACTTGCACCAGGATTTTTGGAACCAAAGGCTTTCTTCATGGGCTAAAACCTCTTCATATTCTTTCCAGAGTTCCACTTGGAGATTCTCAAGGAAGGGGTTGCTTGCATATGAGAGGTTATTTACAATTCCTTGAAGTCTCCTTAGAAGAGTTTTCTTCCTTTTAAAGATATCCCCGAAGACATTATAATTCCAATTCTTCAGAGCATTCTTCAAATTGTTAATGCCTTCCGTCTAGGAAATGTTGACATCCCAGGAATTAGAGAGCATATTTCCAAAGTCAGGATGTGTCAGCCAAGCAGCTATAAACCTGAAGGGTCTTCTCACTCTATTGGGAGGAGTAGTAGAATAACGTTGAAGGCATGTAGGAGAGTGATCCAATTTCAGCATAGGAAGGTGTTTAACAGCAGCCTCAGGGAACAGAATCTGCCAGTCTAAATTACACAACACCCTATCCAATCTTTCTACCAAATTGCCTCTTTTCCATGTAAAATGCCAACCCATATAACCAAGATTTAATAACCCACAATCTGAGATACACCATTGGAAATCAGGGCAGGCGCCAGAGTTGTTTCTTTGAGATCCTCCCTGCCTTTCATGGTCATGTAACAGGGCATTGAAATCACCAAGAATGCACCAGGGAAGGTGGATATTATCAGATAGAGACCTAATAGAATTCCAAAGAGACCTTCTGGCAATCTTGTTGGGGCTGCCATAGACAGTAGAAAGAAGCCAGGGATTAGAAACGTTACCAGATCCATTCCCATCGATTTTGAGATGAACAATTTGTCTGTTGTGTTCAAGGATATCCACTTTCCATGTATTTGAATTCCACAAGCACCAAATACCACTGGATTTCCCACTAGCTTCCTCAAAAAAGGAGCTATCAAAGCCAATGCTGTTATGCACACTAGCACCCCGAGGCCCACTGATGTGAGTTTCTAGGAGGATGATGAATTCAGCATCATATTCATGTCTCAAATCACGAATGAGATTAGCAAAGTTTTTTCCACCAGCACCTCTACAGTTCCAGCAAATGATGTTCATTAAACTGATAAAGAGAAGGGAGACCCCCAGAGGGTTTAGGTTGAGCTTTGATTTGAGTTCTTCAAATGAAGCTTAGCAGGAGGAGAAACTCCAATCTGAGATTTAACAAGAGTAGGATCACTCACTGTGATTTCCGGGGGCCTTCCAGAACTTGTTCCTGCTTCATCGCCATTCCCAAGGAGCTTCGGCGATGTGCCAGGGACCTCCGTTGAGATGAGAGGGTTGTGGTGTATAGAGAAACCACCACTGTCTTTAGTTTTGAGATCTCTAGAAGCCAAAAAGGATTCATATTCCTCTCGTCCGAACTGACTCATGTAGTTCATCACCACTCCTTCCATTGCAGCAACTTCAGACGACTTCGATCTCCGACCAAGGGGGGTGACGGGTTTGGAGGACTCACTTGGAGGATTCTGAATTTTGGGACTAGGTTTCGATGGGAGTTTGCCACCCTTCTCATTTCTAGGAAGCCCATTTTTGTTACTTTGGGCCTTACTCAAATTTTGAGGATTTTTTTCCAGCACCGGGTTTGAGAATTTTTTTAAATATGGGCTGATACACTTCTTTTCCTCTTTGGGCCTTGGTTGGATTTGGGTCTTGTTTCGATCCTTCAGACTGCTCTTCGTTACCATACAGGCTTTCCTCATTTGTAATTAACGTTTCCTCCTCATGTACAGCAAATCGAGAGCCATATTCCGTATCCTGCTTGATTGTCGCCTCATCATTAGATCCATTCTGATTCTGATATAAGTTATTTCCTTGATTGGATTTCATACTCCTGGAATTAAAGTTACCATTCCTTTTTCGAAATGACCGTTTAACCAACATCCAGGGTCCAAAATCAGCAGATGCCTGATTGGTGCGAGAATCATGTCCGGATTTAATGCTCTGATTATTTCCATTTTGAGTTCCTCCATCATTGGCGTTCCCAGATTCAGGTTGGCCAGAGTTATCAGCACCACCGCCACCATCTTGATTAGCACCGCCGCCACCAGTTTGAATCTCTGGTTCTTCCATGGTTTCAGAACAATGGTCAAGTCGATGGCCATATTTTTCACAAGAAAAACAGATTTGATGTAGTCCTTCATATTCTAGGTATAATTCAGATCCCAAGACAGAAATTTTTGGAACTAACTTTTTGCCCAAATCAATTTCCACACATATACGAGCATATCGGCCATGAGAGTGAACTGAAGTTAGACGGTCAATTTTGAGCATATGACCAATTGCAGACCCTACTCTCCAAAGAAACTTTTGATTGTATAGCTCAATGGGGAGGTTAGGGATGCGAATCCAGGCAGCTATCTTATTCACATGATTCTTTGAAGTTAGGAATAGAGGTCTCCAGCGTTGAACAATTAGATAATGTCCGGCCACCATCCATGGTCCTTCCATTAGAGCATGGTTGTAATCTTCCTCATTTGAAAAATGAACAAGAAAGTAATCACGATCCATATGAATGACATTAATCTTACCTTTTTTAACCCAATCACGTTGCAGACGTTGTTCAAGGAAGCTCATATGCACTCTCTTCCCCAACACTTTGACAACAAGTGCGGATCGCCAAGGCTTGCACCAGTCATCAAACTCCTCTTTGGAGACTGGTATCACGGGACATGGATCAAAAGGCTTATCAGCCCCTTCATCCTCTTTGTACCACCTATCTTCGGGGTTAGGGGTATTTTCATCAATTTCCTCATCAAGGTTGACCTCAAAATTTTGAGGACCAGACAACGTGAGAAGATTCTTTATATGATGCTTTGGCCTTGCCCAATGGAGATCCACCACAAGGTTCAACGATTTCCATGTCAAAACTTAGCTGGTTAAGGTCAACATCATCTCTAGTTTTGACCTTCTTTGTACTTCGCTGGACTAAATCTTCCTCTTGGCGAGAAACCCTAGCAGAGCCTTCTTTTGTTATCTCTAGTTTTTTTTTTTTTTGTTAAGGACCAAATTTAATATCTCTCTCATGCACACACTTAGAAAATGTTTTTCAAATAAATGTTTTGTGAAATTATTTAATAGTTTTTGTTCTATAACAAAACTATATCTTAATCGCTAGCCAAAATGGTTTAGAAACTTATTTTCAAAACTACAAACCTTTAGGAATTGATTATAACAAGTTTAGAATCAATTATTTGATGAATAAAATGTTTTTTAGCCTTTTCAAGCCATGAGTAATGATACTACATCATAAAGTATCGATACTCTAGCAACAACGTAAAGAGTAACGATACTCTTCTAATGAGTATCAATACTTGAAGCCAAATTTTCAAAATAGTTAGTTTTGACAAAACAGCTTCAGCCCACCTAGAATGTAACTTTCCTAAGCCTTGGAAATGCTATAAATAGATGGTTTTAAGTTTGATTTCATATACTTGATCAACTCTAAGATTACTTGCTATTATACTTCATTTCTAAATTAATTTCAAAGTGATTTGTTCACAAATTTGAGAGATATTCATTATTTGGTTCATAGTTCTTCATTTGTAATCAAATACTCTTACAAGAGTGCAACCAAATTATGTTTTCTTACATTGTAAAATAAGAGAATTGTTCTCTTATTATTGAGTGATATTAGAGTGTGAATCTCTAAGGCTGTGAGCGTTGATAAACACTATAGTCGGTAGATAAGCACTCAAGGAAAAATCTTGAAGTTGAGATTTCTTCAAGTGGAATTGATTATCTTGTTGATACCGTGAGATGTTCGATTCAAGCTCTTGTTGTAAACGGTTTATCAAACACCTTGAAGCTTGGTAATTAGTGGAACTTCTCAATTGCGATTGGGAAAAAGTGGACGTAGGCAATCATTATGCCGAACCACCATAAATCTTGTGTATCATATTTCTATCCTTAATCTCTTACTTTATCGTCATTTATATTTTACAAGTATTTTGGAAAGTAAAAAATCATTTTAAGTACTTAAGAAATGACTTAAGTCCTTGAAAAAATACTAGTATAACTCTTTTGAGTCATTTAAGTTCAAGTATTATTTAAGATTGCGAAATTTTCTAATTGTCTTGTAGATACTCAATTCATTCCCTCTTGAATATTTATGAATATTCCCTATAGCTACACTATTTGGTCAATTAAAATAGCATGCAAAACAACTACATATAGGTGTACTATTTAACCTACTCAAATGCTACATATAGGTGTACTATTTGACTTACCCAAATAGCATGCAAAATAACTATATATATGTGTAGGTTTTGACCTACTCAAATAGCATGCATCATCCCTATATTAGAATACACTTATCACCTTTTTAAAGTCAAAGACAAACATATCAAAACAATCAAAGCAACACAGGCAGTTGATGCGGATTTTTAGCAACCCTACAATCTCGGCAAGTATACCGAATCGTATCAAGTAATATACCATAATTAAGTGGAGTATCGATCCCACGAGGATTAATGGATCAAGCAATAACTACC
>JASCZI010061303.1:3364-18128 GCA_036250425.1 Stylosanthes scabra
GTTTGATAAAAATTACTGGAGTTGAACGTTGGCTCCTACGTATGGCATGGCTGCCCGACGTATAACGTGGGGCCTCTGTCTCAAACACTTCTCTGTTTCCAAATCCCACGTATGACGTGGGGAAAGTCACATATAACGTGTACTCTCTGCCAAATTCTACTTCTTTGTGCTAATTGCCCACGTATGACGCCAAGACTCCACGTCTAACGTGTAGCCACTATCTTGATTTGCTTCTTGGATGTTTTGGCTCACGTACGACGTGGGAGAGTCTCTGTCCAAGTTGTGCCATTTTGCCAAATTGCTTACGTATAGCGTGGCTTGTGGACGTATAACGTGGTGACTACTGGGAGTAATTCTTCAATGACTTAGCTTCTTTTCATCCTCCTTTCTTCAATCTCTCTCAAATGGTCTTCAATCACCTAGAACTCTTAGTGAATCATCTAAAAACACAAACACAACTCAAAGAACATCAAATTTGTTTGATTTGATCAATTAATAACAATAATCCACAAAGAATATCATGATAATTGAGGGAAATTGAGACTAAAAACAACCCAAGATGCATACGCATCAGTTATATGATACACCAGATCATGATCTGATGCCCGAAATCATTTCGGACTCCTGGACTTCCACCGGTAAGTGCACCGAATCGTATCAAGTAATAAATGATGAGTAGAGTATCGTTTCCCACGAGGATTAACGGACTAATCAATAATGATCAATTAATTCTCTAATTAGACAAAAAATCAAATAATCAAAAGATATGGTGAATTAAATCCAAATCCTAATCAAATCTATCAAATAGAAATCAAATCTAATCATAATAATAATGAGAAGTAAGCCTAGGACTAAGAGATATTCACCAAACAAAAATCCTAATTTAATTAATCAATTTCTTCTGATGCAAGCAATCATCAAATCACAAAGAACCCTAATTAACTAAATCCTAATCTCTTAGTGATTTAGTTTCTCTAATCCTAATTAATTAACAATCTCTTGACCAACTAACTAGAATAGAGGTTAAGACTAATCCTACTTCAATTATGTGAATTACAAGAGGGATTAATTAATTATCTGTAATCTAATAAACCCTAATTGAGATTCACACAAACAATTGCATAAACAACCAATTAATTATCTCTAATTTACTGGAAATTTATGTAGATCAATTCTCAAACACAATCAATTTAGGTTTCTCTCAAAATTACTAAATTGAAAGCAAAGAAATAAAATACCTCTCGGTTAGTTTAATTTCTAAGTGTGAAGAACAAAGAAATTGATCTATGATAGATGAAGCTTGCAATTAAAGAAAGAGAAAAATCACATTAAGACACTATGCTTGGGATGAACAGAGCCATCATCCCTAGGCTTGTGACGAAAACGTCACTGACAAACCAAAACAAAGAGAAAGAAAAACTAAACAAGTCTGTGATGTCAAAAGTGATTTTCTAAACCTAAAGACTACGCTATTTATAATAATTACTAAACCTAATTACAATTACTGAACAGAACAAAACTGCAGAATTATGGGCCTTGGACTTGACGAACTACGTTTGGGCCAAGTTTCAAACTTGGCCTTTTGTGTTGCTTTGCTTGTGAGTCTTGAGGCACCACGTTTAGGGAGGAGGCTTTGTGCCATGAGTCATGTCACGTTTGGCTTAGTCTCAGACAAGAACCAAACGTGACTTGCCTTCTTTGTGCCAAGTCTTGGGAAGCCAACGTGAGATGCTTGGTTGCTCTTATTGCTTTGATTATGTCACGTTTGGGCCAAGTATAGGAATTGGCTCAAACGTGACCTAGTGTGCTCTAGTGTTAGGTCTGCAACTCTGTTATAATTTCTTCTTCTTCAAGTCTTCCTCTATTTTCTACTTCTAATTTCTCATTCTCTGTAATTCCTGTAAAAATATAACAGGATACTCAAATAATAATTGATGAAGAATTAAGTTAATTTACTTGAGTATTAAGCTAAATCTCTACTAAAAATATGAGAAAATAGGGTCTAAAACCATGAAAGATGCATACACATAATGATCCAATTTAGAAGATGAAGGCAACTTCCAGTTAAAGAAAGCAATGTCTTTTGGTGATAGCAAAGCCAATGAAATTAAGGAAGATACAAAATGCAAGAAGGAATTGTTGCCTGCAAAATTAGACAGGGAAGTTCCAATAATTTCAGAGAACTACTTATATGAACAAACTGCCAATTCTAAGATTGAAATCGAATCATTCTCAAAAGTTCCAACTTAAGCATGCATACCTGACCATAGCAAGAACAGAATCCAGCTCTCATCATGTTCTTCTCAAATCGGTAGCAAGATAAGTTGCAACTCCAAAGATGGCAAACATTTGAGAAGAAACAGGAGCACATTATGTAATTAATATTTAAAATAGATTTGTACCTCAATAATGATGAAAAATTCAATTACTAGGAAGCTCCGCTTCACTTCACTCTCCGTCTCCCTCTCAACAATGATGAGTTCCGGACAGAGATTATACACACAAACTAAATTAAGAGTATAGCAGATGCAAGTTCACAAGGACAAATCAAATCAAACATCCAGTCAAGTTCGTCATATCCAGCAAAACAAGTGAGGTCAATTGCTCTACAAAAAGCAGTTACTTGCTTAAGAACCTGAAATAAATGAATGGTAGCCTTAGCACAGATTTCCAAATGCCTATAGATTACTCCAGCTTCAGCTAATCATTACATTATCTTAGTCATAATGTAGTACAACGGTTTAGTAAATCAGCCCTCAAACTAAAATAATGAAAACGAATCATAGGCATGATTAATTCCAATCATCTCTAAAATACAAAAGGGGAGTGTTCTCCGTATTCATATTTGGTTCATAATCATTGCAAATAAATAAATATAATGTAAAGTAGTAATCTCATTTGAGTCCGAGCGAGATTAGCAATTTAACTAGCGTTGCGCAAGTTAAAAATAAGTTATGATATAATTATATGATTTACCATCTGTACTTACAAAAGTTTTGATAATATTCAATAAGAATGGATGTAATTCACTCATAAGTCCAAAAAGGAGGCGACGACATAATGAGATATAAAACATGAAAAATAAAATATAGGGATAGAAGATATAAATATATATTGAATTTTGATAATATAAATTTCTCACAAAATTTAGAATACACAAAAGGATAAACATCAAAGTGATCTGAATAAAAAAAAGATAACATACATGCTACTACTATTATATATAAGAAGATCAATTTAAAAGTTGAAATAATACTCATGTCTAAACATAACGGTCATCTTACCTTCTTAAAATAGGATAGACTATAAACAAATTGTTAAAGCTCATCTTAGATTAGCTCAAGGAAAATGTTATGGTTTCAGTTATCAATATAATATGTATTTAATAATTTTGTAACATATAAAGAAGAAAAAATTATTTTAATAATTTTACAACGTATAAAAAAATTAAAATGTTATTTATATTTATAACAGTAAGCATCTCCATATTTATTGAGAAGAAGATGGTTTCTAATGATCTGAGTAATTTAGTAGATTTAGGAGTTTAATAATTAAAAAGATAGAATAAAAGATATAAAGAAATTGTTCCACGTAGTGAATTTTTGTGATGCGGCAATATAATAGAAGATTTAGGATTTCAAGATTTAATGTGCGAAAAAATACAAAAATATAAATGACGACATTTTTTATAATGTATAAAGTAAATTCAACTCAATAAATAGGACATGGCATTAAAATTTAGAATATTGATATGAATTAATATTTTTATCATATAATTTCTTTTATATAATTGAAGAATTTAATTCAAGAAATTATGAAGATCATAATAATTAATAACATAGATATTCTTTGCACAAAATGATTTGATAGATCTTTTTCTACACTACTACAAATTAAATATAGTAATAACATGACAAATTCATAGAAAATTAAAAACCTTAAGTGTCATTATAAATATACTTAATAAAATATATAAATTAATTAATTTAAAATCTAGTAATTATAAAGTTAGCAAATTATAAAAAAATTATTCAAATTTATTCATCTTACTTCATATGTTTGTCTTCATTTTTATTATTTTAAATAATATCTTTGTTTATTATTTTTGTTATTTTTTAGACTATGTTTAATTAATATAGTAAAAAGATGAAATTATTAAACAAAACGCAAGTATATATGAATATAATGTATCAATAGTTAAAATTAATATTTAATTTTCTAATTTTATATTTTTATAAATTACGATAATAACATATATTTTTCAATAATATTATTGCAACTAAATGATATTTCTTAAAAAAAATGTAAATTGTTGAAAGAGGGAAAAAAGTTATATATAAGTGGTAGAGAAATATATAACTATTGAATACAATTAGACTAAAAAATAGAACAAAAAAAGTATAAAATAAAATTGTAAAAAATATATATTCTAACGTTTAACATGTATTTTTCAACAATATTGCTAAATGATATTTCTAAAAAAATGTGAATTGCTGAAAGAGAAAAAAAAATTGATATATAAGTGGCAAAAAAATATATAACAAATGAATACATTAGATTAAAAATAGAAACAAAAAAATATTAAATAAAATTATAAAAGATATTATATATTCTAATGTTTAACAAATTAAAAAATTAAAGCTATGATCATTAATCAAATTCCTCAAATATTTGTATAATATATTAGTAAGAATAGAAGATAAAGAATAAGAGACATCATATATTCTAATGTTTTAAAAAATTTATCATCTAATGCATATGTTTAGCAATTAACCTATAAAAATAAACTATGGTCATCACTCATATACTAAATTATTCAAATATTTATGCAAAATATTAGTAAAATAATATTAAAAATTGTGGAGGGATTGGAATGGCTAGAGTAAATGGTATGAAATTATAATAGTATTTAGTGAATGTTAATTTATATCATAAATGAGAAGAAGAAGAAGTCGCATCGCCGTCCTAAGAGAGAGATTACAATTGAGAGGAAGAGTTGGAGTGCAAAGATAATGATAGTTATTATGGTGAAGATGATGATGGCTAGTGCGATGAGATAAAGTGAAATTTTCATTTGTTAGCTGGAATAATATAAATAAAATTTGTATGTAACGTCTTGGAATTTTAAGATAAATGATAAATGCTATCATAAAAATTGAGTAATGAATATTAATAATATAGTAACGAAAATAACATATGTAACGTCTTGGACTTTTATAATAGAAAGTAAATACTAACATAAAGAGTACAGTAAATGTAAAATGACATAGGTTAATGTGAAAGGAAACAATGGTTATTGTGAAATGTGAAGAGGTTTTGAAATGTGCCATTTGTGAATTTTGCTTACGTGGCATAGCAATAGAAGATTTGAAATATGAAAATCAATATGGAGCTACCTTGGTCTCTAAATTTATATATTATAAATAGATAGATTTGGGAGTTAAATATCAGATCGGTCCCTCAAATTTAGGGTTATGATCAAATTGACCCTCGAAATTCAAATGACATCAAATTGGTCCCTCACTTTTATGATTTTGACTAATATTCGCCCTTTTAAAGTTGGCCATCAAAAAAACACTGATATGATCGTTAATTATTCACACTGAACTATAATAAAACAATGTCATGATCTGTTCGCGCCAATATTGTACCAAAATGATGTCCTTTGAAAGCGAAAGAAGCTAAAATTTATTCTTTAATGTATTGTGTGAGATAGATTTTAACTTTATTTACTCTCAAACAACGTCATTTTGGTATTGTCTTGGCGAGTACAGATCATGACATTGTTATATAAGAGTCCAACACGGACAATTAACGACCATATCAGCATTTTTTAATGAAAATATATAAAGTGACCAACTTAACCGTAAAAGTAAGGGGTCAATTTGATATCATTTAAATTTCGAGGGCCAATTTAATCGAATCTCAAAATTTCAATCACCAATCTAATATTTAACTCTTCAATTTGTGGGAAATTCACAAATGACATTAACTTACTTACAAGTAAATATAAAGCTTAAATCCTAAATCAATGAAACACCTTACCGCATAATAATAATAATAATATTTTTAAATGTAACATCCCACTAAATTCGTATTGAGTTTTTTTATTGTTTAATTATTTTTCTTATAAACAATGTATTAAAAAGGGTACACATTATTTAAAAGACAGTGAAGTAAACTCAATATAAAATAAAATGAAATAAAGAAATTGTGTACCAAATATGAAAGCAAAAGAGGAAAAGAAAATAAATAAATATGGTCTTAATAATACTAAGTCTATTACTATTGAATAATATCCTATATTAAATAAATTATCAAAACATTCCTCCTTCCGTAACCCCTGACACGTACTCAGTGATTACCTTCGACCAACATACTCTTCTCTTCTGGAGTTAGTATGGAAAAAGAAAATATGAGAACACAAATTCTCAATAGACCTACAGCCCACTTTATGGGATTTTTAATAAAATAACAAAATAAATACATAGTAAATAACAAATAAATAAAATGCATAAATAAACTAATCGTGCATACTTATTAACATGATAAATAAAGGAATGCAACAATCTCATGTCTTATCTTTACCTTTAACTTGACGGAATTGAGTTCAACCGTTTATCATATGGGAGTCCCCTTCCCTTATCGAAGGTTCGTACCTAATAAGGAGTCCCCTTCCTTTATTGAAGGTTCGCATCCCAATGGAAGTCCCCTTCACTTATCAAAGGTTCTTATTCCAAGTTTTAATTGTCCGATCACCTTCCCTTATCAAAGGATCATCTCGATTATCTTGTCTTTGGAAGGTCACCTTCCCTTACCGAAGGATTACACCTTCAGTTCTCATACATAGTAGAGTTAGATGGCATGCATGCATAAAAAGAATATAAAAATATGGAAAAGATTAAATTAAATGACATACATACATCAAAAGGAAGAACATAAAAAAAGGGATTTAAAAACATTTTAATTTACCTTTAGAGTATATCCTTTGAATGCACAGAACCCTAATTTCTTTTTATGAAAGAAAAGGAGAGAACTAAGAATTAGGATTGAGAGTGTGTGTTATCCCTTCAGTTACTCCTATATATAGACACTCTTGTCACTAATCTAATAACACTAACCTAATAATTGTTTTTTATTTAAATTTTGAAATTATCATTATTATTATTATTATTATTATTATTATTATTATTATTATTATTATTATTATTATTATTATTATTATTCGGGTTGTTACACAAACCCTAACTACCTAAATCATAATGACAAATTTAAAAAAATATATTAAAATCTACCTGGTGAAGCAGATTTACATAACAACACTGCAAAGAAACTAAGCTGAGTTATAGAGGTGAAGCGATCAGTCACAAAGACGAAGCAGTGACTGAGAGAGATGTAGCTAAGCGGTGAAAGAAAGGGATGAAGGAGAAAACTAAAGGCGTAGTGGTGGAATGTGAAGCAATCAGAGAAGAAGAAGTAGCTCGATCCAGATACAAAGACACGGTAACGAAGAAGAAGCTCGATCAAGAAGCAAAGGCGCGTTGAGGAAGAAGAAGAAGCTCGATCCAGAAGCGAAGATGTCATCACGAAGAAAAAGAAGCTAGATCCTGAAGCTTTACGGTAGTTACGATAGTCGGTAGGAAGGACAATAGGGATGTCAACGGTGGAGACATCGGTGACAGCAACGATTGCAGCAACGGCGGCAACAATATGGAAATAGGGTTTCATCGATCTCACATCTCGCTTCACTCTCTCTCTCTCTCAAAGAATTCTGAGGTAGGTAGCCCAAGATTTTTTTTTTGGTGTTATTACATTAGCTCAAGTTTAACTTTTAATTATGAATTCAATAATGTAATTTTTTGTTGGTTGTTTTATAAATTGACAAAAATAAAATGTATTATGGAAGTTTATTATTAATAAAAATAAAATTTTAAATATTTATATTTAATGAATAAAAAAATGTGTTGAAAATTTAAATTTTTATACTTTTAATAAAAAGTATTTTAATTTATAACCTTAACAATGTGTCCTTAAGGCACATGATAGATAAATCCTAAGAATTAATCTATGTATGTCATTGTACACATGTGTACAGACCATTTAGCAACACAGAAAAATATAAATATTAACACAGAAAATTTTTATTTCTGTGTTAATGTTTACATTTTTTCGTATTGTCAAATATTACGTACAAATGTGTATAATAATACATGTAGTATTACCAAAAGAGAAAGTTTAGGGAGCCCATAATTTTTAGGCAATAAGTGGCCAATAGGCTTTTTCCTTCTTTTCTCTCTCCTCTTTTACCATCTATTATTTCCCAAATTACACTCATGGGCTTCCTATTAGTCCCCCTAATATTAGTTCCGTAACATTACTCTTATCAAAAACGTAATACTATATATATTCTCATTTATTAATATTTAGATTATTAAATACATTGTCTGTTACGATCCACTATCGATTATTCATCTATCTCTTCCACCGATGTTTCCTTATTTTCTCTCTCGTGACTAATACTAATTAGTAATGAAGGCAATTTTGCAACAGTTAATTTGGAAATAGCAAGCTTTCTAATTCCGGCAAACTGGTTATGTGGTGCTTTCAGCAACCACCGGAATAACTGTCATTATTTTATTGGACAAGATTAAAAAATTAATAGCAATTCCAAATTATCAAAATTTGTTTGTTTTTAATTAAAAAAATTTATAGCAATTCACTAACAACATTAATTAAAAAATCATTGCAAAATAATCCATTTTCATCGATAGTTTTTTAATAATGATAGAGGATAATCATATGAGTTCACCAAAAAGCTAAATTAAGATTTAACATGTAACACCCAAATATTGATCAATCATGCCGCGGACACGATCAATAAATATTAAGTTATTACGACCACTTCACTTGACATGTCCGTCAGTACGAACCTGTTTAAAACCAACTAGTATATCTATAAGTTCATATGAAAGTAAAGTCATATATCTTTATTACAGAAACTTGCTTTGTAAATACATAAAGTAAACTTATTCAAGCAGTTCATCAACTATACGCTTAACCTGTGAAGCTTAGGTCGTTACATACATGCAATACATGACTCTAAACACAGACTTTCCTAACTCTCCATATGAACTCATGACACGACTATACGTAGCGGAGAACGTCTAAGACCATGATGTTATGCTCGTTGCTTCACCTGATCTCCAAAAAGTGAACCTGCAATCTAAAAAAAAAACATTTGAACAATACGGGGTGAGAATCCCAACCACTGGATTCTCAGTACGGTAAAAGCTCCGAAACTACGTAAAGTAAGCTAGCAGGATCACACGAGGCAATCCTACTCGTCTCTCGAGTTTTACCATAAGTTTCCTTACCAAACGCAACATACAAAGCTCTTATAAATCCACTAAAGAGGTTTCTCTTGTAAACTACCATATGTACCCTTTTCCCGTCTTCATCTTTATCATTCGTAACTATATTTTCTAATCTCCCTTCTGCGTTATCCTAGTTGCAAGTACACAATTCTCTCTACTTTTACCCTCCTATTGACTAGAGAGCGCAAACACAACAATAGCAAGCAGTCACATAAGAGCACGCAACAATCACAATACAATAGCAAGTAGGCACGCCCAAAACAATGTCAAACAAATGCATATGATGTATGTCTAGCCCTACGGCTAAGATGAGCTCATCCAGTCGGTTATTTTAGCCAACCCGACCGATCCAGTATATATCCCGGACCACTATCGAACGTACTTCCCCAAGGACAACCTGTCCAATGCCCTGAACGTTTACGTTCTCTTTCTCATTCATAAATATATAAATGGTGGTTTCAAATCTTTTCATATATCCTTATCCTTCTATAATGGGCCGAGACGGTAGCCCGAAGGCCCCTCATGACACCCAACTACATTCGATAGCCCGCTAGTTCTAGGCAGGTCACATCAGTCCTCAGACCCGCCATATCACCTAGACTTGCATAGTGCATCATTTATACATGTATCTGTATCAAATGAGTGCAAGTGGGGGTTGTAGGAAGTGGATATTAACTTCTTAATTCATTTTGAAATCATTTGAATGCATGGTTTGACTTATTTGAAGTCCTGAATCGTTTCTGTACTCCTCGAATCGACTCGCCCCCAAAACAGAACATTGAAATCATTTTGCAAAGGTATTAGAATCGATTATGCAACTTTTCGAATCAATTCGCAGCACTTAGTAAAATTTTCAAGTTTGAAATCTGATCTAAGGAATCGACTCTCAACCCACAGGAATTGATTCTAAATGTTATCGTCTCGTCTCTGTTCAATAATGAATTGATTATCAACCTTGAAGAATCGATTCGTTATACTTAGTGAAATTAAATTTGAAATGATTTAGGGGAGAATCGACTCCGAACCCTCCTGAATCGATTCTAATTGCCATCCCTTCGCCTCTGTTTAAAAGTGAATCAATTCTCATCCCAGCCAAATCGACTCGTGATACTTGGTAAAGTTGGTTCAGAATTCAAAATCTACGAATCGGCTCTGGAAGGGACTGAATCGATTCTAATACAAATCCTATTAGCTCAAACCTTCGAAATCATGCATTTATAATATTGTTTCTCAGTAGCACCTCCGTGCTAATCATCTCAAATTCTTTCAAAATCATCAATTTCCACTTCCTACACCACATTTCGTCAGAATTTAACATAATCACATCACATACAATCCAAAATAAAGCATGCATGTTACTCAAACACAACCCAAACATAACCACTTCACATTTTCATTTCATCATAACATTCTTAAGGTCATTCTAGGTCATCTAACCCAGCCTATCACGCTGGATTAACTTACGTATTAACGAATCCAAAACCGTACCTGGTTTCCAACGCTAGATTCACCGCACGCGGTTCGACCGCTTTGTATGAACATCATCGTCATGCTTGATCACTATCTAAGCTCAACCAAACTTGCTATTGCACCACCTAACCTTCCTTTTGGCTTCTATCAACCTCATTGGCACCTAAGAACATAAGGTTACCCAAATGTCATGAACTTAGGGTTCATAATTGGTGAAAATTAGGTAGTGGTTGCAATTACCTTAGCTTCAACTGAATTGGGCGATGAGTCTTGACCCTCACTTGAGCTTCATCTTTACTAACAATAAGAACCTCGAAGACACGAAACATTCAAGGTTCATAAGTTTTTGCAGGTTTAGAATGAAAGAACGAGCAAGGAAATTCGAAACCCATACCTAGAAGGATGTATAGAGTCGAAGAGGGAGTGATAAGTTTCGAGTGGCTGCAAACGGTGCGTCAATCGGAGCTCCAGATCAAAAGTTATCGCGGTTGGAAGGCGCAAGAGAATTGATTTAGGACCAACTCTTGAATCAATTCTTCTCAACTCTCTTTCACTCTCTCATATCATTTTTCTTCAATTAATGAGGAATGACTAAGTGTTTGGGCTGTTGGCTCATTTTTAAAGGTGCCACCCATTAATGGCGTTTTTGTGATTTTGCGGTTTGGTCCGTTCCGGGCCAACTCTTTAGGGAAGGTGTTCGTGTTCATGTCCTAATTATTTCCACGATCTTTTCTATATCTCCAAATTTCACTACATCCGATCCTTATAGTGCTAAACTGGTGCCACTAGTCAAATTAACGGCTCTGTTTAGGGCGCAGCTTAAGCTGACCGCGTACACTACACACTTGCGATCAATCCACTGAGTCCGAATACTTCAGTGAGATTTCAGAATCAGTCCCGTGGTTTGGCTTACGAATTTGTCGGGGCTTACATAACAAAAATAAAAATAAAAACCATCTTGCATATTGGTCAATACTCAAATACATATCATTCACATGCATAATATACAAAATATAGCTTTATTAGAATAAATTTTTGTTTTCTAAAATAAATGGAATCCACTTGATTCCTTGTATTTACAGTTTTTCTGCATTCTCTTTATTCTTGTATTCAGTATCAAAGTTGTTACCTTACATATTAGGCCACTAATAACCGCAATGATATGAGGGTCCAACCACACACTGTTTGCACAGCAATCGATTTACTATGCAAATTTAAAAATTTGAATGGAAGGACTATGTGTATAGTATTCGGGTCACTGTACAAATAGTGACTTCTAGAAGGAGTTAATACGAAAACACGTTTGTGTACAATAATCAAATTACTGTACATGAACTTTTCATTGTTGAAAATCGTATAAGGGGTTAGGCTTAGAGTAGAGGTATGTGCTATATATGCTATGTGATGTGCTTGCTTGCTTGAATGTTATTGCCATGAGAATGCCTAATGCCTGCTTGAATATTGATTAAAATGCTTTTTTACAAAAATGGCCTTTGGCTGAGTTGATGATGCTCAAAGAGATAAGCTTTTTGATGATCAAAATGATAAGAGATGTTGTATGCTTAATGGCCGAGAGGTTATCACCCTTGGGACAAAAGATTTCATAAAACATAAACTACTAAATCGGTTAAGAGAATTAAAAATGATGAAAATAGTGTTTTTATGAGATAAAGGGAAAAATGGTAATAAAGGTGTCTTAATATGTTTTCCAGAAATGAAATTAAAAAGTTTGATGTGATAAATAAGTGTTTTTGGTATAAAGCTTAAAAGATTAAGTCTAGATGGTAAATTAGTAAAACTAGTAAGTAAAGACTAGGTAAAGAGGGGTAAAAATGTCTTTAATGAAATTTGTTTACAAAACTGTTTTAAATGGGGTCTTATATGTGTCTAGTGAGTCTAAATATAAAATTTCACCTTAGAAAAATAAAGTTACCTTAGGTAAATAAATTATTTACTAAAACTAGTCAAAACCGAACCGGCTATAGGGTTAGAAGGGCAGTTTCGTCTTTTTAAAAGTGTCTTTTCTTAAAACTATTTTTACCACGTAAAACTGAAGATGTTAGGAGAATAATGCAATTGGTTTGGGTTCAAAACGATTTGAAATGAAAGAGTTATAAAATTATTAGTAAAGTAGGTCCACTCGGTAAATAAGGATTTATTCCAAGGGTAAAACGGTCTTAAAAACTGAGTTGTAAGTAAAATTTTCTTAATGATGAATAAAAGTGTATTTTAGAAGGGTAATGGCGCTGGTTTGAGTCAAAAAGAATAAAAGATGAAAAAGATAATTAATTTACACTAAGCTAAGTGAAAACCGAAAAGCTAGAAAACTCCTAAATTAGAAGATAATAGAATATCCATAATTAATCCTTAATAAGTGAAAAGATAGAGAATAATGATATATTATAAGTGCTGAATATCATAAAAATATTAAAAGACACCAAGAGAATATCATATGATAAAACGGTTAGTAAACCGGTTAAACCGATGAGCCGTAAGAGTGGAAAGAAGCTAAACCGGAGGCTAAGATTATCGTGATGATATAAGCTCCGAGTATTGAGATTGAGAGAATGTGATAATACAAATAATCAGTATAATAATTGAGTCCCAAGGTGTGGCCAGATAACCTTAGATGTGACGGTTGATATCGATTCGGTTTGGTCGGCGATGGTATGGGACACGACAACTGAACCGGGTTTTTCTTTTGGGAATGGTTCATGGTTCTGGACCGGTTTAACCCCTTAAGAAGGATTGGTTTGGCAACCGGCCAAGTATCGGTTCTATCGGGCTTGTGTCACTGTCAAACCGGTTGGTTCAGCTAAGTCATGTAGACCGAAGGCTAATCCGGCTACATTGATGCTACTCCGGCTAACAGTTCAGAGGAACAAACCGGTGAGATGCTAAAGACTATGAGATAATGAGATGGCTAAATGCCAAAGCCAAAGCCAAAGAAAGCATATGTGCTAAAGCTAAAGAAAGGCTGAGTGCAAGGGCTGGGTGTTGACCCGCTTGTCTGAGAATTAAAGATAGAAGGGTGATGCGTATGCATCTTGGGTTGTTTTTAGTCTCAATTTTTCTCAATTATCATGATATTCTTTGTGGATTATTGTTATTAATTGATCAAATCAAACAAACTTGATGTTCTGTGAGTTGTGTTTGTGTTTTTAGATGATTCACTAAGAGTTTTAGGTGATTGAAGACCATTTGAGAGAGATTGAAGAAAGGAGAATGAAAGAAGCAAAATGCACTCCCAGTAGCCACCACGTTGTGCGCCAGTCCTCACGTCATACGTGAGTAATAAACAGAAATGGAGCAAATTGGACAGAACCCACACGTAATACGTGGGGGGACTCACGTCATACGTGAGTAATTCAGCAATTGGCACAACTTGGACAGAGAGCCCACGTTATACGTGAGCTCTCCCACGTTGTACGTGAGCTATAAGCGTCCAAGAAGCAATTTGAGGCAGTGGCCACACGTTGTACGTGGAGTGTGGACGCCATACGTGGGTACCAAATGAAGAAGAGCCAACTTAGACAGAGCCTCCACGTGTACGTAGAGTTCAAGGGGATGCAATGTCAGGTTTTTTCTTAATGCCAATCCAATCCAAGTTGTTAGGTTTCAATTCCACTCATTAATCAAGGGCCTAATTGGAAGATCAAAGATATGATTGATTGATTGAAGACTCAAGAGAAGAAGATAAGACTTGTAATTTTAGAAGATAAGATTAGGATTAGATTAGGATTAGATTAGATTGTAATTTGAATTTGAATTTTAATTAGGATAGGTATAAGAAGTAACTTAACCACTAGGGTTGGGGACTTCAGCATAGACGTTTTTCATCACTTTTAGATCTACTTTTCATTATGCAAGGCTAAACTACTCCATTGTTAAGGGTGAGGAGCTCTGTTCACCCAGCATGA
>JASCZI010061306.1:7091-19111 GCA_036250425.1 Stylosanthes scabra
TCATGGAGTTAATTTTGCATTACAATTGAAAACATACTTAGTTTTTTTATAATTATTCTTGCTTCTAGCGAGAGTGTTTCGCTTATCAAATTAGTATTAGATTTACTTGTATGTTATGATTAAAATGTTCCTTTCTTGATGCCTAGCTTTCTCTGAGAAAGTAAGGGGTACTAAGGTGTTACATTTTGTAAAATGCAAACTAGTCACTAGCTTACACATTCAGAATTTATGTATTTCAGTATACCCTATACACATTTTTTGGGTAGTTAACAAATTATTGTAAAAGCCTGTCTATTTGTTGTATTTAGCATAGTAACACATATTAATTACAGCAACTCCTTCAGGCATTCTTTCTTTTAGTTTATTTTTTGTTTATGATTTCATGAATTGAGATTATGATTTTTTCATATTAATTATACAGGTGTCTTCAGGAAAGGAAGGTTCAAATAAAGATGTGATAATGGTTGATCCTGTCGAAGCCAAGCGACTGGTTGCCAGACAAATGGAAAGAATCAAAGTGAAAGAGAAACTCAAGGTGAAAGTTGTCTTAAATTTGGTGGTTGTTATTGTCATATGTCAATTGTCAACTAATGTAGAACTATAGAAGGAACTTTCAAAGTAATTTTCCTTCCCCTTGTATGTTGATCAACACAGACAGAAATAAGTTGTGTAACTCTACTGATACCATGTTAATGTGTTGAATGTAGAGGAGACGTCAAATTGAGGCAATTAATGGAGCATGGGCAATGATTGGTCTTGCAGCAGGCCTTATTATTGAAGGTCAATCTGGGAAGAGTATCCCAACTCAGGTGAAAATTTTCACATCCCACCATTCTTGCATACACATGTCAAACACAATCAGCTTTGTGAAAATCTTCTTAACTTTTCATGTGGATTGTTTTGTAGTTTGACAAAGCATAAGAGTAAATAAAATGTATAAAATTAGCTCGATAAACCTAGTAAGTATTGCATAACATAGGATAATCAACTCTAGTATATAACAAAAATGTACATTTTGGAAGCAAATCAAGTATGTGTCTAGACTTGTAAACTTGCAAGTAGGATTAAGAATTAGCAATTTTTTAAAATTCTTAAACCCCTAAGAGTTTTACCCAAAAGATCAGAATTTATGAATATGTTTGTGAGTTACCACATTTTTATATACTAATTATGAGCTTCTTCTTCATGCCTTATGCTATGCCTCTTGCTACTTTCTTTGTTATTTTTTTGTTCACAAACATACAAATGAGAGAGTCCAATCAGAATTGTTAATAATGTTATAAAAAAGTGAGTGGGGAAAAATGTATTGTATTTGTTACTAATTTTTGTTTTCATTTTTCACATTTACAAAGTGTGAAACCAATGACAACATGAAGCTAGAAGACTCAAGGATATTTTGATGTATTGATAATGCTAATCTAGGTAGAACATGAACAAGGTTGATCACATCTTAGTATTCTTGTTACTTTTTTATTGTTGTCTTATGCAAATGAGCATTTTATTGTTGTTTATTGTTGTTGCTGCATTATAACTTTATTAGTTATTACAATGAAATGGATTGCTATTTTTTATAATTTTTTTAATTCTGCCAATGATACCGGGGGAATTACCGACAGATTTTTCCCTGGTAATATTTTATGCATTTATTTTTTAAAAGAAATTTACACGTTACCGGGGGAATTACCGGCGGATTTACCGGCGAAAAAACTCCGCCGGTAATTCCGCCGGTAATACTAAAATCAAATTGGACACCAAAATTATGTTACCGGAGGAAAATTCCGCCGGTAACTATTTACCGGCGCCAATTTTACCGGCGGAAAAAATCAGCCGGTAAATCCCCCCTAACACCGAAAATGGCCAAAACCAGGGAAAATTCCATCGGTAATTCCGTCAGTAACATATTAATTCTTTTTGCATGAGGTTTGCATGTGATTGAATATGTGACATATTGATTCTTTCCATGGATCTTGTGGATTGTTAGAGGTTTAAATTATGATGTGTGCATTATCTTTTTGCTTGTTTGATTAGTCAAGAGATTGATGATTAGATAGGTTAAAGAGAAACTAGATTTCTAAGAGATTAGGATTTAGTTATACTAGGATTTATGGTGAATTGTTGTAGGTATGACTTGCAGAAAAATAGTTGTTGATATTGGATTATGAAGTTGTGTTTACGAATATCTCCTATCCCTTAATCTTGTTTGCTTTTATTGAATCTTTCTTAGTCATTAGTTGCATTTACATGTTCATAGTTGTTAATAGTTTAAAGATTTATGTTCTTGCATGTTTTGCATGATTCTTTAGTATAGTGTGCATTAATTCTTTGTTAATAGCTTTGATCTACTTAAGGAATTGTCTAGGAAGTATTGATTGATGCACCTTTCCTCGAGGGAACGATATCCCACTCTTTAGTGGTACTACTTGGTCCGATTCACTTCTCGCAATGTTGAGAGATCTTGTTTGTTGTTTAGCATTGCATTAGTATGATCATCATTGCATATTGATATGAATTTGGTTGTGAATTTAGCTAACAATTTCAGTGATGTTGCAGGATTGCAGGATTAAAAATGCAGCTTTCTGAACGCCTAGGCGTGGCCATTCACTCCTAGGCGTCCCCTAGCCAACCCCAAGACCCCCGAGCCAACCCTGCACCCTTCCCACCCACACCTAGGCATTGCTCGTCACGCCTAGGCGTGGCCCTGACCCCAAATCATCATGACCGAACCCCAGCATCCTCACCCTAACCATGTATCCTTTGTAATATAGAATTTTAATTTTAGATAGCATAATATGAATTTCAACCTCTGACAAGTTGGTTTTGCAGGTTTGATGACATTTTGTGTGGTGATTGAAAGTGCATAGTTTAATAGGGTGATCTGCAGAATTCTGCAGAATTATGATGAGAATAGTAATGCTGCAGCATTCTATAGACTTGTGACATTTAGCATATCATCAACCACTTAGTCTCACCCTTAGTTTAGTGATTCAATTGGTCATCTAAGTTGTTTGTTGCATATTGAATCATAGCATATAGCACCAAACTAAGTTTGGTGTTCACAAACAAAGTTTGGTGTCACACACCCTTAGAAAAACCAATTCTGCACTTAGCATTTCCAACTCTGCAGAATTGATAACTTTGAAATTCTGCAGAACCCTTTTCTTGCCATTCCATATCATCCAAACTGGTTTGGTGTTGTTTCACTATAGCCCCTATATATGTATTCTTACACTAAAATTGGATATTAAAGTGGGTTGGCATAAGCATTTTGATTTAAAATTGGTTTAGGATGTATTAATGTTGTTTTGAGTTTTGCAGATTGCACAAAAAGTTGCAGATCAACGCCTAGGCGTGATCCTCAGCGCCTAGGCGTTTGCCCAGCATCTCCCTGCACCCTACCACACTCTGCTGAACCACATGCACCAACGCCTAGGCGTGGCCACTCACGCCTAGGCGCCCCCTTCACCAAGCCTGCACAAGCCCACCAATGCCTAGGCATCCAAGTTGATGCCTAGGCATCCACCAACCCCCACACATTTGAAGCACTCATGCCTAGGCGTGGAACCCAACGCCCAGGCGTGACCCCAACACCCTGACCAACCCTGCAAACCCAACCTTCAATGCCTAGGCGTGACTATCCGTGCCTAGGCGCCCCCTTTGATGTCCCTCACCCCCATCACATTCACCCGTAGGCGTGGACACTCACACCTATGCGTGACTCAACCAACCTAACCAACCCCAGCCTCTGCTAACCCACCCACACACCTTTCCCACTCACGCCTAGGCGTTGCTCTCACGCCTAAGCGTGACCCTAACCCTCCCTGTAACCATCCATGCCCCTTCCCCAACACACTCACCCACGCCTAGGTGTTGCTCGTCACGCCTAGGCGTGGCCCTCAATCCCTCACCTAACTACACCAATGCCTAGGCGTGGCCATTCACGCCTAGCCATTCCGAACCCACCACCTCTGCAACCTAACCCTGCAACACATGCCTTAGCCCCGTGCCTATCCTTATCCTCCCACCCACACACCAATGCCTAGGCATGGCCATTCATGCCTAGGCATTCCCAACCCCCACCTACCTATTTAATTCCCACCTAATCTGCAACAATCCCCACGCCTACAACTCAACCAATCACACACTTTTCTGAGATTGCCCTAGTTCTACCCACCCTCTATATAAACACATGCTTAACCCTCACCTCACACACACCTTCACACGCCTAAGTGCCTATGTCTCACCCTCTTCCCTTCAAATATCAAATTCTGCAAACTCACCATTCTGCAGAGTTCAACCCATTTTCTGCAGAATCCACCAAGTTCTGCAGAATCACCTCAAAGCCTGCAACACATTCCCAACCACAAACTCTCCCTCAGCCTCTCCCATCTCAAACGCCCAAACCCATACTCAAACCCATCTTCCTCAGTTTTGCAGAACCTTAAATTCTGTAGCAACCCCCCAACATTCTGCAGAACCCACACCCTTCCCCAAATTCCGCAGAAACACCACCCCACACACATCCACCCCAAATCTCTCAAACTCCCTACACCTTTTCCCCTATCCACACTACTTCCACAGCACCTAATTTTAATTTTCCTCACCCTTCTCACTCATATACACTCTGCTACTTTTCTTTTCTGTTTTAAGCACTCTACAGGGACCACAAACTTCTGCAGAACCCCATTCAAGGCTTCCCTGTTACTTGAGGACAAGCAACCTTCAAGTTTGGTGTGGCAAGCTCATTCCTCACTTGACATGGCATCCTCTTCATCAGACATCCTAGATGCTCACTACTTTAGGACTCAATACCATCAAGACCTATTTGAGGAGCACCTAGCCAAAAAATCAGTGACACCAGAGACATGCTTTGAGCTGCAGGAAGATGAGTATCCTGAAATTCAAGAAGAAATAGCTAAAAGGGGCTGGAGAAGGCTTAGCGAGCCTAGAACCAAGATAAGCAAGGTGCTCATCCAAGAGTTCTATGCAAATGCTATCAGAACCAAAGAAGAAGTAGCAAGTGGAGAAAACTATCCTTATCAGAGCTATGTGAGGGTTGTTACTATAGACTTCTCTGCTGCTAACATCAGAGATACTTTGAGAATTTGTCACCTCACCCCTGGAGCTCAAACAGACTTCAAGACTAGGCAAAGGGAGGATCAGAGACTTGATGAGGTTATCAAAGACATTTGTGTCCCTGGTGTTAGGTGGAAGATGAGTTCTAGCCAACCCCATCAACCAATCCAATTGAGGAGACAAGACCTCATACCTCTAGCAAGAGGATGGGCAGAATTCATCATCCACTCAATCATACCAATAGGAAACAAGTCAGAAATCACAATTCCAAGAGCAATCTTGATCCATTCAATCATCAAGGGAGAAGATGTCAAAGTTGAGGAGTTAATTTCAGATAACATAGCAATTTGTGCAGAAGGAGTTCAAGGTAGAGGGAAACTGATTTTTCCTAGCACAATCTTCAGACTTTGCAAGAAAGCAGGGGTACCATTTGGGGAATTCAAAGGCACTGAATACATCCCTATTGAGAAACCAATCACTGCAAGAGTAATGGTCAGAACTAGGGGAAGAAATGCCAACTACATTCAGGAGTAACACATGGAAGAAGAAGATCATATGCAATCAGATTACAATGAGGCTGAGTATGAAAATGAGCAAGAACATGAGCAACCAGAGGCAGATTTTGAAGCACCAAACCAACACTATGCTGCACAAAACAATGAATTTTTCAACAAATTCCAAGAGTAGCAACAATAAAACTTCCAACAAATGAATGAGCAGTTTTCAAACATGCAGTTACAGCAAATGCAGTTTTTTGAAAACATGCAGAAAACTCAAGCTCAATACTTGGAGGAACTCAAGGGATTAAAGACTAAGCAAGATGAGATACACACTCAACAAAATAACTTCTATCATCAGATCAGGAAGGAGCAAGGAGAAATGGACAAAGAAATTGAAGAAATCAAGAAGTTTCAGGTTAATCAAACTCTCATGGGCTTTCGTGCTAGTCCTATTGAGAAGCTCGAAGAAAGGGTGCACAAGTATCAAAATGAAATCATTGAAATGAGAAAACAGACCAAAGAATGGAGCAAGAATGCCTCTTCAAGAGAAGCCTATAGTTGTTGGGCACATCAACAAGCCAATCCAAACCTTGTTGAGATCCCAATACACAAAATTCTAGATTTGGTCCATGAGAATGCTACAAAAGGGAGACATATCTTCTATGGTGCACTGAAATCACATACCACTCAAGGAGGACCATCCCAACCATCCCAACCTTCTAAGCGTACTAACACTCCTATGGAAGATGCAGAAAAAGAATGATGAGGTTGTCTAATTCCTTTTACTAGTTCTCTTTCTTAGTATTTTCTATTTATCTTAAGTAGTTTCCCTTTTTCCTTTTCCTTTTTATGAATGAATCAATGTATGAATCTGTTAGAATTAATCTTAATGAAACTTATGCATTTAACATCTCTTGAAAATTGTCTTATGATTAAGTGAATTAGAATCAGGAATGAGGAATTTGTTTAAGGATATTGGAGGGAAGATGATAGAGGATAGCTTTTCTTAATTCCTTGATATCTAGAAACTTGAGAAAATTTGAAGATTGAAAAAGCTTTGTAAGTAAGGCTTGTTGAATTTGTAACCTTTTGAAATACTAATAGAATGAGGAAGTTCTGAAAAAGAAAAGTGTGAAGGCTCTGTAGCATCAATGGCGAAAAATAAATACCAAATGCTGGATTGTGTTGAGGAGCAGCTAGGGCCTAGATCCAATGGGGTGCTTTATCACCTGGCAACTTGAACTTGATTGTTTGGGATTGTTCGATCAAAAGCTCATCCTAAATAGCTACCTCAATAAGACAAATGAGCTAAAAAGGTTGAAAATAAAGGCTATATGCTCGTGCTAAAATGTTATGAGGATAGGTTTGGGCCATGTAAATCCAATGGGGTGCTTCAACACCTAACAACTTGAGTTTAATTGTTCGAGATTGTTGATTGAAAGCTTATTCTAAAAAACCTCCTTAATAACAAGACAGTAAGAGCCAAATCCCATCCAAAGGAGGGAAAATGAAGCACCCCATCCTTATTTTGTTGATTATTTGTAGGAAAATTGGATAAGGTAACTTGAAAAGCAAGAAAAGAGCAAGGAAACAGAGAAAACAGCAAAACAGAGGAGAAAACAGAGTTTTGAGCCAACTTGTCCACACCTAGGCGAGGGAGCCAAAGTCTAGGCGTGGACAAGCCACCTAGACCACCAAGAAGAGCCAAACCTAGACACCCACACAAAAGTCTAGGCGTGGGCTTTCCCCACTCACCACGCCTAGACGTGGCTTACACCAAGCACCAGCCTCACCAAAGTCTAGGCGTGGAACCAGAAGTCTAGGCGTAGATCAACCCAAGTCAGAATCAGGCCTCAGCACTCAAGCACTCACGCCTAGGCGTGGGCTTGCGTGGGCTTTCTCCACTCACCACGCCTAGGCGTGGCTCAAATCAACATCAACCTTGCCAAAGTCTAGGCACCAGCACCAAGTATAGGCGTGACACTGATCCAAGGAATGATGCGGCAACAACATCCACGCCTAGGCATGGGCTTTCACCACTCACCACGCCTAGGCGTGGCTCACAACAAGTCAACAAGGGAGCCTAGCACTCATGCCTAGGCGCCAATACTTAAAGTCTAGGCGTGAGTTCTGCACTCAAATTCTGCAGAATTGTAATTTTAGTGAATTTCATTTCAAATTAGTTTGTAATTCATTTAGGTCATTGTAAAAGTATAAATAGGTAAAAATTTATACTTTAAAGGGATTATTCATCACATTATCAATTTAGATCATTAGATTCATTACATACTTTTCCAATTCTATTTTTTTTTTTTTTTTGAGTTTTACAGATAAATAAAAGTTGTAGAATTCTTCTTTTCTCTTTTTCTCATACTTCTCTTTAGTTCTTTGAATGTTCATGCATTCAAGAATCATCTTCATTACTTTCTTTGAGTTACTCATAATCATGAGTGGCTAAACACCTTTAAGATTAAGGAGGAGGAGCTCTGTTATTTATCAAGCTAATGGATAATCTAAGAATATTTCTAAATCTGCAAGTTTCATTCCAAATTCAAAGGATTCTTCTTATTCATCAATTCAAAAATCAAGTTCAACCGAGAGGTATAATTGGTTCTTACTTTTGGTTTAATTTCTATTCTAGATCATGAGATTAAACATATTATCAATGGTTTGTGAATTGTCAAGATTGAAGTTTAATTGGATAAGTGACATGAAATCTGGTTTTGCATTGATCTTGGTGTCATAAACTAGTTCAAGAATAATCTTTCACATTTGTTCCTTGCATTAGAGATAATCTTTGAATGAATGTGCCATATATGAATCTGTATTTCCATCACATAAATGATTGATTTGCTTCTTGTTTGGTTCTTTGTCATGATCTTTAAGGATTTCATCATTTATTGACGAGTATTTAGATCTTTCTTGTTTTGAATTGTTGAGTTTGAGAAAATAGGCATTCAAACATATTCAAGAATCATTCCATATTTCTTTACTTGACCTAGAGATAGGCATGTAGTTTGATGTGTATTAGGATCTTTGATAATTAAATGAGGTTTGCTTCAGATTGAATATGTGACATCTAATTCTTTCCAAGAATCTTGTTGATTATCAAGGGTTTAAATCATGATGTGTGCAGTATCTTTTTGCTTGTTTGATTAGTCAAGAGATTGATGGTTAAGTAGGTTAAAGAGAAACTAGATCACTAAGATATTAGGATTTAGTTATATTAGGATTCATGGTGAATTAGTGATAGCTTGCAAAAAAAGAAAACTAAAATTGGGTTAGGAAGTTAGTTTGTTAACATCTTCGATTCCTTGATCTTGTTCTCTTTTAATTGAATCTTTCTTTGATAATTGATAACATTTGCATGTTTAGTTTTAGTTTCTAGTTAAAGATTTGTGATCTTGCATGTTCTTTGTTGTTCTTGCATGTTTTCTTGATTGATTTAACATTAATCCTTGATTAATCATCTTGATCTAATTAAAGAACCATATTAGAAATATTGCTTAATCCCCCTTTCCTCGTGGGAATGATATCCACTTTTTAGTGGTACTACTTGATCCGAAACACTTGTCAGAGTGTCACGAATCAAAAAGATTCGTTGCATTAATTCCAGCCTCACAAGTTCAGCTCGACGTCTGGCTTGCCTTGCTCGGCGTAAAGTTCGTTCAATTTCAAGATCGAACAATGACAAGCCAGGGTCTGAATGTGATCTTAACATTCAAATAACAATTCATAGGTAAAAATAAAAATAAAACCACACTACTAAAGAAAATATAAAAGACTATCATATTTACAATATTCATATATTCACAATCAACCAAAAATAGACACACATTTCTGCTTCCCCGGCAACAGTGCCAACAATTTGGTGCGTGGCCTTGTTAGGGCAGCGGTGAGAAATTTGTAAAGTGTCACAGAGGTGTAACCAAGTTTGAAAATACCGAGTACTGGACTTGGGTCATTCTCCCTAGGAAGCAGAAACAGAGGTTTGCTTTTAATTTAAAAAATATCGGGGTTGGTTGCAAGTTGTTATCGAGAACAGAGCTCAAGAAAACAGATTAAAACAGCAGTAGAGTAAAGAGTGCCCGGCCATGGGTTGAAATACTGTATGTCCCTATGAGCACTGCTGATCCCAGATTGGATGGACTGTCACCTAAAGGAAACTAAACACCATAGGGTGGCGGAGTTAACTCCTATCCGAATGTCCTAGGCATACACAACAGCGGGGGACCTAGGTCTCAACAGAACTCGAGTAAATCCCGTGTCACCAGGAAGAACTCACTAGTAGTGCACTTTGCACCGAATTGAGTCTGTTTCATTTAAGGTCCCCATACTGCTGGCAGGGGTGTAGCATTAACGGCATCGAAATTAACTCTGTTCCTCCCATCCGTTGCCCTTAAGGATCGGCAGCTAAGATCATTCGTACATTTCATCCCATAGCCGAGTCACTATGGTAACTACTCGCTATGAACGGAAATCATAATTGCGGAATTTAAACAGGCAGCATAACAGTAAGACATGATAGCAAAATAATAGAAATTAAATAGACAGAATAACAGCAGTAAAATAGAATAATTCAAAATTAAAGTCAGTAGAGTAACAACATACAAAACAGATAATAAAAACAGTAAATGTTTGGCTAGTAGAAATGGACAAAAAACTAATGGAACCCTAAACTAAACTAAAGGAAAGGTGATTTGGGCTCCCCCCAAAATGGTGAAGGCTTCCTCTATTTATAGGCACAAATCTGGCCACTGGTGCGTACACATAGGCCTCTCAGGTGCGTATGCATATGGTCCGGTTCCAGCTAGGACGTGACGCCCTAGTCATGGCAAGCATAGGCTCCTTTGTTGCGTACGCATAGGCTCTGGATTTGGCCTTCAAGCTTTTCTTTGCGATCTTCTCGTTCCTCGCACTCTCTTTAGCCACTTCCGCTCCGAACTTCGCCTGTTAAAGCCTGAAACACTTGAACGCACACATCAAGGCATCGTGCAGAATGGGAAACGGTTTAAAACACAATAAAATTTGGCTAAAATAGCAGATAATTACATTTACAGCCCTAAGGAATGATTAAACGCAAACATGCTTGTTTCTCATGTATTTAAGTGGTGAAAGGTTGACAATTAGTCAATTTATGATATGAAATAAACCATCGAAATGGGGTTTATCATGCTCTAATGGCACAACTCAATGCTATGAGTAAGAAGTTGGAAAAGCTAGAAGCTTCGGCAGTGGGAACTCAAGTTGCTTGTGCCCTTTGTGGTGGCCCTCATGAGAACCACAATTACAGTTTGGTTCAAGATGATCAATCCTCAGCTGCACAAGTGAACTATGTGGGTAATCAACCAAGGCCTCCACACAATGATCCCCACTCCAACACCTACAACCCTAGTTGCAGGAATCACCCCAATTTTAGTTGGGGAGGTAATTAAGGACAACAAAGGCAAAGGAACAACCACAATTCTCAAAGACCACCATTCCCTTCACCTCAACCTCCTCTACAACCCAATCACCTTGAAGTTGCCTTAACAAAACTCACCATCCACACTAACACCTTCATTGAGGAAACAAGGACAAACTTCAAGAACCAAGGGGATGCTATTAAGAGATTGGAAGTGTAGATGGGAGAAATTGCTAATCAGCTTCAACATAGAGCTCCCAACACATTTCCAAGCAATAACATCACCAACCCCACGGAAGTGACAGAGCTGTTCTAGGCGTCACAAATAAGTTTAATTCAGAGTTCCCTTTCTTTTGAAAACAAGAAGGAATCATTGTAGGGGAACCCAAATAGGTTATGTATGCGAGCTAAGAACGTTCTTGTAAACAAAGAGTGTCACAAGAGCTTGCAACCAGATTTAAAAAAATACCGAGTATTGAACTCGGGTCGTTCTCCCTAGGAATTGAAATATTGTGGCTCGCGAATGGTTGTGAAAATATCGGGGTTGCAATGGTTGAGTATCAGTAACAAGAACAAAAATAAGAAATAGCAAGAACTGATGATAATAAAGGTGCTTGGTCTTGGGTTGAAGTATAATGTGTCCCTATGATCACCACTAATCCAAATTATGAATGGTTGTCACGTAAGGCACAAAACCCATTCTATCAAACGGTCGAATGGGGGAAACTAACTCCGTTCCGAACGTCCTATGCGTACACAATAACGTAGAACCAAGGTCTCAACAGAATTCGAGTAAATCCTGCGTCACTGGGAAGAACTCACCATGGTGATTTTTGCACCTAACTGAGTCTGTCTCATTTAAGGTTCTCCCATTATTGCCATTGGCATAGCGTCATCAGAACAGTTTTAATTCCAGGCCTTAACCCATTCTTATCTATAGGGATTAGTGGCTAAGATCATCCACACTTCAACCCATGACCAAGGCACAAGAACACTACTCCATAATTATAAGAAACAAAATATCAAACACTTAGTGGGCATAA